>VXBZ01003944.1:183799-262242 GCA_013399135.1 Heliornis fulica
TTTACATTGGCACTCCTCAGTGCATAGTTCAGGATTTTATACTATTTACTTGCTAGATTTTATGCCTTGACCTTGCAGCCAATGTCTAGGGTTTTTCTTGGTACAAGATTTGACTTGTCTAGCCCTTCATGGAGCCAGGAGTTGGACTCAATGATCCTTATGGGTCCCTCACAACTCTGGATATTCTGTTATTCTAAGATTTCAAAGAGGGACCCAAAAATTAGAGTTTGATGCCAATATCTGCATCCCTAAACAGACACTCTATGTCCAAATGTTCTGATAGCAGAGCAGATCCTATTAACTTAATTTCAGAAATGTGGGTAGTCTGCGCTAGTGCAGATGAAATCTTCCACTTTGGTGTCCTGTTGAAGCCCTGGCTTCAATTCCCACCATTATGAAAAAGTCACCTCGTTCTTTGAATATGTATCCACTTCTTTGTGTGTCCCTGGATGAAGATGGGCACAGCACAGGGAACTAGAAGTGTTTTGGGCACACAGAAAGTTCTGGTTAAAAGGAAAACGGTACCAATCAGTTCCCTCTGGTATTCTGAGTCAGCTGCTTGGGGAACATGGCTTTTCATCTGTGTTGGTTTTTTTACTGGCGAGAGAATCCAGATTTTGGCAGTGGCTGCACATTTGGAAAGCACTGTGAGGAACCAAGGCTTAGCTGCAATAAGTGTTATTATAAGAGAGTGTTTGAGGTTTGGGGGGTGGTCATTCCAAGTGTCTCACATCCACTATCTGCTGTTGCTGCTGGGGGAGTGAGCTGTCAGTGAAGTCTCTTGACTGAATATGGGGAAACACTTGAAATGGAAGAAAAATGAATGATACATAGCAGATAGATAGGCCTTGTAATGTATATTTTGTTTTGCACAGACACCCATGTTAACATATGAATGTGGCCATTTGTATGAAGAGCAGTCATTCTCCAAACCTTCACAGGGAACAAAATCCTGTTTTCACAAAGGTTTGTGAATAATGAATATAAACAGGGACATGAAGCCATGGTGATGGGATAAAGGTGCATACATAGCCAGATGTCTTTACACAGCCAATTGGATTTGAAATGAATGAATGATTTCTGATAAACCCTTCCCAAGTGCTTAACCCAGACTATACAAGAGATCCTGTAAGATCATCCTAGAAAAAAACTGTCGCTGTTTAAATATTTTGTGGCAAAATCCTTAGGAGAAATACCTCATTCTGGCTTGGAGCCTTTGGGATCTGTATGGTCTGGTGAAACTTATTATTATCCATATTGTCTGTAAAATGCAAGTTGACAGTGGCCAGAGTGCCTGGGAGAATGGGCGCCGTACATGCCTACGGACACACAACATTGTTGAGTCAGTCATAGTGGCTGAGGTTGCTGCACTTTACCCTCATCTGCTGAGGAGAGCTGGAGTCTTGAGGAGCAGCAATGATTGTGTTAATTGCCTACCTGC
Source organism: Heliornis fulica (assembly GCA_013399135.1). Lineage (NCBI taxonomy): Eukaryota > Metazoa > Chordata > Aves > Gruiformes > Heliornithidae > Heliornis > Heliornis fulica. The sequence continues at coordinate 185,241 of VXBZ01003944.1, forward strand.
CATTCAGCAGTGGCCAAGTTTCCTTCCATTACTAATAGACAAAATAGCAGAAAATTACTTTAAAAGGATGAGGCTTGTGCAAATTGTGCTTCTGTCGTCACTGCACACAGAGAAGAAATACCTGATGCCATCCTACCTGTTCAGGAGGTGGAGTTACTTGTGCACTAAACTGTGGTGGTGGGATGAGACAAATTCACCTCAGCTGTGGAGGGGAGCTTGCCTTGTGAAATTACCTCCATTTGGAGATAACTTTCATCTGGTTGAAAATTCTCTGAGCTAAATTCCTCAGCTAGAAATGAGTATACACACATTGAGAGTGTACTAGGTACTTGGGGCTGTGTCTCCAGGGAGATGCTCTTGGTGTGCCCCAAGCGTCATCCCAATGAATGAATGAAAACCCCTATATGTGACCTCAGCATAATGTGCTGTACATTCCCTGTGGAGGCAAGAAGGTATCTGGGAACTGCTAGTGTCTTCCTCTCAGGGAATTACGCATATTAGCCCTGGTCTTTAACTCTGTAATGATCCCCAAGAAAGCCTACAAAGAAGTACTTCAACAAAGCTGGGGTGCAGGAATGCTGGATAGCAATAGTCACATATATTTGCTGTAGACATTCATGGACGTATTCACACTCCTAGTAACAGAGTTAGGATGGAGGCACTTATAGGTGAGGCTTTGGACATTTATCCAAATGATTAATTCTGCTATCTAGCTAAATAGATAGTGTTTACCTGTTACTGGGCACCTTCCCATACGTGGGGCATTGTTGAAGTTGTGTTACAGCAAAGAGTAAAAATGTAAAATGTCAAGCAACCATCCCTGACTGACACTTGGGAAACTCAGCTGCCGGTGATTAGTATACCATTTACAATTAAAATCTGGCCTAGTTTTCTAATTTTTGTTGACGTGCTGTTGGTCTGTGGACTCCTAGTAGACAACCTGGATTTTTAAGCAGACCTTGCTTTGACTTCCAATTACCATACAATTAATAATTCCAAAAGTGCTGCCTTTTAATTTCACTGCTTGTATTCATTTTTCTGCACGCTCTTAATTTGCTATCCTGGCATGTCTCTTGTAAACTCCAGTTTAGTACATCAGACATCTGTATTTCTATTTAAGACACAAAAGTAGCTGGTCTGTATATCTATACTGGAACTATTCTTGCTTCTGAACAAAGGAAAGCTCTGCATAGCTCCACAAGCTTCCCCTTAATCCACTGCACTTATTTGGAAATACCCCACTGTGATTTAATCATGGTGGTTTTGAGGCAGAAACCCCTGGCCGCAGGAGCCTGCGCCAAAGGGCCCATGGTCCCCAGCTGGGCAGCACATGCAGAGCTGTGCCTGCACGCGTGAAGCCACTCAAGTATTTCGGTAGGTGGTGTGCAGCTCTTGACTGTCCCCTTCAGCTTCTCGGGGAACAAAAAGTTTAAAAGCGCTCAAAAACCTAGTCACTGCTTCCTCCAGAAAGTGCAACAAGGAGGAAAACGGTCCATCGCATTGGAAGCCGATAAATTTTTAAGGATTTGCCCTTATAAGATGCTGCTCCCTCATATTTGTTCCTCTTCTAATAACCACAAGACTCTGGAAGTGACAAGGGTCCCCGGGACAGATGTGGGGATGTGGTGCTAGCTGAGGAGGAGCAGTTCCTCCTGGAGAGCAGTGCTACCTCCAGTGCCTGCCCAGCAGCACTCTGTCTCTGCAAGGGAGGCTGCTCCACAGAGGGCTTGTGTGGGATGAATGACCAGCAGTATGTCTTGCAGACCGATGGCTGGCACGACAACAGCAACAACAAAAGGGACAGGACCCCAGAAAGTTTTACCATGGTGCTTCCTCATTTTAAGAACAGTATTACCCTAAAGATGTCGCCTGCCATCACCCAGCTTTGCAGGAAATGACACAAGGGGTCCCTTCAGCCCCTGAGTTTCCATGAGCTGCAGCAAAAGTCAAAAACCACCATGGAGAGTGTTCCACTAATTCATTTGGGTTTGCTTATTGCTCTGTTTTCCCGGTTTGATGCTATGTTACTTTTTCCCCCTAACACTGTTCTTGCTTCATACAAATACTGAGAGCTTTCAAGAAAAAAAGTATTACCTATTAGTGTGCTCAGGAAAGGTATTTAGTAATCCTAGGTGCTTAAACTTGTAATTTAATTGGTATTTAATGGGTGGATGCTTAGACTGGTAATGTTTGTTTATTTTACAAGACTTCCCCTGCAAACCCATCCTTCTTGCTGCTGCTAATCCCTAGCAGAAGGGATATGGGGAGATTACAAAAGCTGCCAGCAATTTTCAGTACCAAAATTCAGTCTCCTGGTACCTCCCTGATCTCTTCATTGCTTTGTTCCAGCAAAAGGCCCTTGGTAGCCAGAAGGGCACTGGTTCCTGAAAGGAATTTCAAAAAGTGCATGAAGTTGGTATCTGCTTAGAAGTAATACAAAACAGGAGCATCTGCCAGAGACAGGAGCATGTTGCTGGCTTAGTAAAACAGCAGGGGAACCTGCTGTTGACCAGATTTGTCCATATCAGTGCAGGTGTCTCTGCAGTTAATAAGAATTACTATTTACACTTGTTTTCAGAGATTTGGAGACATGGGGATAATATAGATAGCCTGTAAGTCATAAAGAGCAAGTAGATATGACACATGTTCCCATTAATGTATAGTGCTGCTCCTTGGAGTTTGTGATATTGAGACATTACAAAGTATGGTATGAAATACAGATGGCTCTGAATCTTGACTATATTTGTTTAATTAAAGCAGAATATATTCTGAGACAGATTTTTTATCCTGAATTCACCATGAGAGAAAGGATGAGCAAAGTTATATATAAACTGAATGTGTTCAGAACTACCAGGACATGGCAGCCGGGTGTAAGTGGGATTTGCTCTTTATCTTCAGGAAAAAAATCAAGGTGAATGTTTAAGCATGAGCACTTACCCACCTTTGACAAAGTGTGTTCTGATCAGTCAGTGGATGCATTACAGACATCTTTTACTGGGTGTAAATGAGTGTCCCTCTGCGTGTGTCAGCACCGGAGAGTCAGATCCAAGCCTCCAAGATGTGCCTGCGCAGCTGCAGGATCAGCACAGATTTGCCTCCCATTTTGTTGTGTGTGGGGAAAAAAACCAAAAGACATTATCAGATGTCTCCAGTTTCTGTGAAGAAATAAGCCTCAGTGAGTAATTTCTTTCTGGCCCTACTCTGAAGTCTACAATAGGATCACTTCCACTAAATAACACCCTTTGTGGCAGGGTGACTGCATCCTCAATCTCCAGCATAAATTGTTATTCTTCTTTGCAGTATCAGGCGGGAGTAAGATAAAACCTTCGTTCTGGGAATCTGTATAATCTGTAATTCTTTCATGGGTTCTTACTCTGTGGATTAAATCCCATCCCACCACTAAAACCATACAGAGGAGAACTGCTGGGTAGGCTGCTCAGCTGGCTTTGCCCTAGTAGTACAGAGGCTATCCTAACATGTGTGTCAGAAGAGGCAAGGAACTGCCTGTGGTTCTGGACCTCTAGGTGATTTGTCAACACAGGCTTTGTCACCAAATGTGGCATCTCAATCACGTGGTGGTCCCTCCTGGGTCTAGCTCTGAGGAACGAGAAGAAAGGATGGTCCATCCTCAGTGGCTTGCTCTCCAAGATCAGCAAGGGGGAATGAGGGAAAACAGGACCAAGGAAGGTGAGTCCTGCAAGGATGAACCAAACCAGAATTTGGTCTGGGTAGGACTATTGACAGGAATTCTATTTACAGTTAATGCTCTTTCTGATATAGGAAATGGCTCAAAAAGCCCAACTATGTATAGCATGTAAGCACATGTTGGTGTAGAAGGGGGAGGGTCAAGAGAGAAGCCTGGAGTACTTGGTTCCTTTTGAGTATTTACTGCTTCGAAACACTGGAAAGGGACGATATCTTTCATACTTGATTTTTGCTGAAGTACAAAGCAAATCCTCTCCGCATTAAACAGCGAAGAGCATTCTTGAGAGTAAGGACCCTTAAAGACTCTTGTGTTTTGTTTTGTTTTTTTCCTTCTGGGCAACGAATGACTAGTCCCTTGACACCACTAACTGTTTATGTAGAAAAGCTAATTTCACTTCTGCCAATAAAGTTCTCTTGCCAGTCTGAGTTTCTCATTAAAATTAATATTCTTATTGTATGTCCCTGTCTTTTCCCTTGCTGAGAGAGAAGCTAATAATCTTTCATTCAGGGCCAAATTCCCACCTCTTCTCCATCCCAAAGTTGAGGGGGAGTGGGGGGGGGAAGGTAATTGCAGACAGAAAGGCACATTGGCAGGAACAGTCCTTCAGAGATGTGCTTCATTTCATGGTAGGGAGAAGTATTTCAGTGGCTGTATCTTACAGTTGGGCTGTAGGAGACCTTGGTTCACTTCTCTACTGGAAAAAACTTCAAGCTTATGTCTCATGGGGGAACACCATAACTAACAGACCAGGGACTGCAGGGGAATGTTCCCAGTTTCTCTCCATTGAAGCAGCTCTATTTTGTAAGAGAGAATTAAGTAGCCAGGGAGAGCAACTATGGAGGCATGGCAGGGGGATTAGGGCAGTCAGTTGGGATGTTTCTGTTCCTGCTCTACTTAATATGAAAACTTCACGGAGTCATTAGATGAGAGGAGGCATTATTTCCCTACTCACTCTGCCTGGTGTGACGTTAAGCTGTTAAGGGAGTACCTACTGGAGCATTCATTGGAGGTGGGGAGGATAAGTTGTTTTGAGGAGCCTGTTGGCACTTGCTGTGAAATAGGTGGGATCGTCTCAGCGTCCCAACCGTGTGATGCCCAACAGCACTCAGGGATACATCATGCAGAAAGGGGAAAACTGGGAACCACATAGCTTTGGGCTTGGCATGCCTGAAGGAGAAATTAGGTGGGAAAACCTCTGTGGTTTTAGCCTAGGAGAACTGTGTGGCCAAGCAACCGTTCATACCTGCAGCTTTTGCAAGTGCATAGGTAATTCTGATATGGCTTTCCAGCCATGGAGGGGGAGCGTTCTACCCCCACACCTCCAAATAGCATCATCACCATTCTGTCCTAGGCAGACCTGTTCATATTGGGATTTTCTCTTTGTACTGGTTAAATGGAAAGACCTCTCAGGGACAACAGGATGGATAGAAGCCCAGCTAGAACAAATCATCCCATCAGGTGGGACTATAAAAAATGGGAGCTTCAGTTCCCCTTCCTCTTTTTATATCTTCCTGCTGCTTTCTGGGCTTGATTTTCGAGAAGGAGGGGAACAAAAGGGTGGCTTAGTGGATTTAGTGGGTATCTTGGAAGTATGCTTGGAAGGAAGATTCATCCCTTCAAAAAATGTCGAGGATAGCAATTCCTGACAACACTGAGAACATCACTAATGCTAAATGTTCCTTTAATTCCAATTTTGAGACAGTTGCCAATCTTGCAAATTAAAGATTTATTGCCTGAGAGTACTCAGATCACAACCTAACACAGGTTTAGCTGCTTTGTTCCATCCCATTTGGAGTCATTCCAGAGGCTAAGCCCCTGTATTAGAAACATCACCAATGCAAAGATTGAATGATCGATCAAAGCAATGCAGATTATGAATTCTCCTATGCAGCTTTCCATACAGGGGAACTAGAGAAGCAGCTATTTTTTTTTCTGTTTATTTTTGGCAGACAGCTTTATGTCAAAGATTCTGTGAGACTGTTTTGTAACAACCTGTGTCCTTTAGTTAAGGAGGTAAATTTTGCTAGAATAAATATTTTTCAAGTGAACGAGGAAATGACATAACTGAGACAGTACACATAAATGAAATGTTCTGCACAATTCGTTGAGATAGATCAAAGACAGCAAAGGGAAAAGGTATTTCTAACTTCAGAAACTCCACAATAAATAGACTGTTACTGATGCAAAATCCCTCAAGAAAACAAATAGGATGCACTTTTGCTCTGTTTTGAAATTAATTCTAAGTCCTAGGAACGGAATACATAATGTGTGTAATAATTTCAATGTGAATCCCAGGGATATTAAACATTAAATCTGGGCTGAGATCTCGCATTATAAAAATTATTGAGAGCATGTCATTAACATACATCATTCAGCTACTTACTGTATTTGAAGAGGCTAGGTTTATACAAATACATCAGTGCAATACTTTGCATTCCAGGGTGTGACCAAATAATCAAATTACAAAGAATGAAGTGGTTAGGGCTTCAGATAGCATAGTAAACACTGCAACTCAAAGGATCCTCTGTTGTGGATCAGATCTTGCTCTCTATGGACTACCTGAAAAAAAAAGGAATAAATAGGTGTGACATCAGGGATGTCTTTTTCAAACTATGTAGATATCATCCAAAACTTTAACACAAAGAGCAAACCCAGTAACCCAGCAAGAAAGCAAGCCACATATGTGTCGCTCCACTTACTCAATTTGCCTCTTAGCCACTCAGTTTGAAGTGTGTCTGATTATTGATTGCAATGTTTTCCCCATCACAAACCTCTCTCTCCTTATCAGTAAAGAACATTCACCCTGTCATCCTAATTCACTTTGTATGTTTCTGGGACTTTTTCCCACTCTCATAGTTCTTTAGATATTGTGACTATGAAAAAAAGTGGACTTAAATCTGGATTAATCTTCTGAGAACCAAACTTTTAATTAACTCATGGAAGATATTTGTAAGAAACAAGGAAGAAGATTCTCTTGAGCTTGTAATTTTTTTTATTTAGGTTCTCTGCTTGAAAACAGCAACACATTACCACTGATTCCTCATGTGTGTCATGTCCACTATCTCTTAACCTTCTTGCCATTTTTCTCCAAATACCAAGAAAAGCCTTTCTCTTCTGTGTCACCTTTTCTTTATTGTAGATGAAAACACATGGGTATCTACCTCTTACAGTTATCTACAAGGCTGATAGCTAAGCATACTGGTCTGATAGAGGTTTAGCCTGGTGTGTCTCCTTCCCCTCAGCAAAATTGTCTCAATTAAATTAAAGTCAAGATAAATTTTCTCCACATTTTAACTAATCAAAATGAAAGCAAGCTTAAGAGTTCTCATATTTATAACCTCTATTAAGCTCACTTCTCATTACCAGGCATTCCTAATATTTTCAATAACAATCCGATTTTTTTTTTCTTCCAGCTGCCAAATGGAAGGTTTTCTTTAATGAACCTCTGAATTTCATGCATCCTGTATTTCTCTGTAAGGTCTCTGCATTTTCTTTCTGAGTCTATACTGCCCTCCACATGAAGACACTTGCATCTTTTTCCAGTAAAAACAATTCTCAACATCAGCAGGCTAGGAAAGAAAAAGCAGTCACTAGAACTAGCATGGTCCTTCCTTCTGGTGCTACAAACCATGAACCAACACTTTGCTATGGCCATGTGCAAATCATGAGATGGCAAACTTCTATGGATGCCCTACAGAAGGTAACAGTGGTTGGGGAAAGGTGAAGTTCTAGTAGAGGTTGGCTGTGACAATTTCAAAAATCCTCAGTGACTTGATTTTTGCCAGAGATTCATATGACTCCACTGAGGGTTGCTTAACATACTGTTGGCTTGAAAACAAATCTGGAGATGCTGGGGAGTGTGGTTCAGGAACGGAAGAAATGGTCACAATCCAACAGAGAATTTTCTAAACCAGAAGGTGTTAAGTGATTCTTCTAGTGAAGTGTAGAGAATTTTTGGTACAGATTTCTGATCTCAGAGAACCTATGGAGTGGTTCCTGTGCTATTTGCAAGCCCGCAACTGAACTGAAGTAATCCTACAAAACTTCTGCTTCTGGGAGGATATGAAGAATAGGCCACTTCCACACATCTCAATTTTCTTGTGTTTTAGGGATTATTCAATCCATTAATTCATAATTTGCAAGGAAACCTTAGCTTTATTTACTTACTTATAGTATCTTCTGCTCAGCGGCAAATAATAGTGACTTGGTCCTGGAACAGAACTTCTGTGGGTAAAAGTTTCATCAAGATTTTTGGGTCATAAAACTGATTTCCACCACTTTCATCTTTCCTCTGTTGAAAAGATAGCAGAGTCTATTGCTATTGTAATGGTTTCTATGTCTGGAAATAGCAGTTTATTTGCTGCAAGCCAGTTAGAAAATAATTTGTTTCAGCTAGCCCACATCTTTAAGAGGAACTTCCAAATTTGCAATATATCTTTCCTATTGTTACTAGGTATGACAAATTTGCTTATTAGTTCATCTATTATCTCAGTTACTCATGTTTCTTGTTCAAATTACAAAGGTCCTGGTTTCAAAATCTGATTTTCCAGCTTTTGGATGCATTCACATTCCCTGGACATTCTCTCTGTTTGATATCAGTTAGGAGGTTCTGTTTTGGATCTCTCAAATCCCTTGTCTTTTTGGCCTGTCTAGTCTAATAAATGTAATGTTTGAGACAACATCTATAATTCCTTCACATTTCACTGATTCTATTACATATTCATTTGCCAAAATTCCCATTATTGTTGTTAGTTGTCCAGCCTGAAATAAAATGACCTGCTGGTCATTTTACATGCCCCTGAGTTTTGCTTCTCCAGTTTGATGTCCTTCCATTTCTTGAGCTGAAGGTGAGGTTCTCAGCAAAGTAACAATGCTCTGCCCAGGACATCCTTTTGTTCACAATAATCCTTTTCAGGGGGCCAGTTTTCAAATGAAGTTCACAATATTCTCCATTTTATTGGGACAATTTTTTAATTTTTATTACTTTTCAATAACTTTGAGAAGCAGATTTGCATCCTCTGGGATGCAAATGGAGATTTCATTAATGCTCATAAGCATTATAAACATTATTATTATATGTTGAGGATAGAGACAGGCTCTTCTCAGTGTTGGTCAGTGACAGGACAAGGGGAGCACAGGAAGTTCTATGTGGATGTGAGGGTGTGTTTTTCGCTGTGAGGGTGACGGAGCACTGGAACAGGCTGCCCTGAGAGGTTGTGGAGTCTCCTTCTCTGGAGACATTCAAGACCAATCTAGAGCGGGGGAGGGGGTGTGGGGGTGGCGTGGGTGTGGACTAGATGATCTTTTAAGGTCCCTTCCAACTTCTAATGTTCTGTGATTCTGTGATTCCCTGATACAGAACTGTACTTAGAGAATTTGTAGGAACTGTTTTTCATTCCTGTCATCAGGAACAACTTCCTCCTTTGGTCCATAGCTGCAAGGGGACAGTCACAATTTCCACGGTAAAATCCGGAGACCCCTTGGAGTGTCTTTGGCTGCCACTCACTGTCCTTAGTCTGAAACCCTAAGCCCATTTGAGTACCTTTGAATCAATCCAACATGAAATCCCTCGCTGACATATGTACATGCCAGAAACACAAGCTTCTGTAGCGAGAAGCTACAGAAGCTTGTGTTTCTGGCATGTACACAAGCTTGTGTTTGCCATTCAGGTGGGATTTCCTCTTTCCTCTTCCCATTTCCTTTTTCATCTGGCTTTTAGTTGCACCTAGATGAACTCAGACCTGTGCATGGTTCTTCAAGAGGCAAAGATTTGTGTGAAGCCTCCTTTTGGGAATTCAGAGGTGTGGCACTCCCTGGGCATGGCTGTTCGGGCTGCTAGAACAATCCCTTCCTCTCCATATTCACCAGATTTCATTCAGCCCATGATAGTACATTTATCAGTGTAAATCTCAAAGTTTTCCCTTAATTATATTATGTATTTGTTTGCACTATTTGATGTACAGAAGTCCAGCCTCTCCCACAGCTTTGCCTGACCCTCTCTGTGACTTTGCCAACCAAGTAGACAAACTGCAGTAAAAGTCTGTTCTTGCCTAAGATCTCTGATTGGCCCAATTGAATATCCAGATGGCTGGCTACCATGATGGGTCTGTGACCAGACATTTCTTCCTGGAGCTGAAATTTATCCAGAGAGTCCCTGTTCCTCTTCACCCCTGCTAGTGGATTCCCAGCTGGTGTCTCCCTACCCTGAAGGATCTATGGCACTATCATTGCCATTTACCTTTTTGGGCTTACCAATCCATACTGGAAATTTTGCAGCTGGCCTTCTCAGTCTGTTAGGACATTTTGTAGTCATTACTCCAACAAAGAGTTCACCTCTGCCTGCAAATCACTTCAGCCATTTCTGGGAAACCTCCAGATGCTGCTGTAATTCCTTTTGTAAAGCTTCCAACTCTTGTTTTAGAGCCTTCTGGTCTTGTTTTAATTCCTTTTGGCTAGTTTTGTTTTCTGAGAGCAGATTTGTTATTGGTTCAAGAAGAATACCAGCTCATAATTTCTCTATTTGAATGGGGTCCCAGTGTTGACACCAGGCTTTTATCTTGTGACTCGATCAGGTTATTCCAATTAGAAGGATAAGTTGTTAGGGAAGATACTTCTGATACAATTCTGTTCATTTATAATAATGTATGAAAATCTGCTTTTTTTCAGAAGAAGTCCTAATCAAGCACAGATTTCTTGCCCACAGCTCTTTCTGCTAGAAACCAGTCCAAAAAAATCCCCCTATTCACCTTCTTTAGGGCCCGTGGGAAGGTCACAGATCCACACATTGAAGGCAGAAACACCTCAAGGAGACGCTTGCTCTAGTCCGAGGCAGAGGTGGGCATGCCAAGCCACACGGTTACAGGCAGGACAGAAGGGAAATGCTCTGAAACCTGTAGCCATCAAGGAAAGGTCTAAATAGCACAGGGCATGTGACTATATGATGGGGTTAGAGGCACAGCATGTTCTGATTTTCATGACCATTTTAAGGTCTACTCCAAATGTTAGCCTATTTAGCATCCAGCGGCAGACAGGGGAGAGGCTTTTTCCCTTAGACAGAGCCCCAGCAACACTGAGAGGACTATGCATTAGATCCGTTCAGCGTGCAGCCTCCTCTCTCCTCGTAATCTGTCTCCTCCACATAGCTCCACCTCAACAGATCCTCTCTATGGAGTTAGCAGTCCTAAGCCTTTACATGTCCTTTTTAGAGGGAGACATGCACTAACCACCTTAAGCGAAGGACAACAATTAAATTTAAGCCCAGTACATACCATCACATAGACACACCATTTCATCAGCGAGCCAGAAAAATATCTGACAGCTGGTAAAAGAATGAAGGAGTCAAGATGGTTGGCAAAAAGAGATTATGAGTTAACGGATCAGAAAGAATCACAATCAATGCTGAGAAGAAAGAGGGCTTGGGAATGCAAGTGGTGAGAAGATCAGCCTAGCAGTCCCATAGGTTTTGAGGCAGGACACAGAGGAAGGTGATTGAGAGAAGCTAGCTCAAATGGCATGAAAGAAGACAGAGAGCAGAGTGGAAGAAGTTACCGGGAGCACCATTAGCAGCACAGTTGGAGAAATTTGAGGTCGATGAGGGAAACAGGGTGGAAGGAGTGCAAAGATGAAATTGTGCATGTTCCCCTAAGGAACAATGAAGACAACTGAGGCTGCTACAACACTTTCTTTTGATTCCTAAATACAGCTAAGGATTGGCACCTGTCTGGTATAAGGTCAGTTGCAGATGAAAAGCACTGCTAATTACAAGTGTTGCTAAATTCCACATGCCTGGGAGAAGAAAACCAAAAGGGCAGTACTGGCAGAGCATGCTGTGGTAAGATATGAATTCTTAGAGCAGAAGTCCTGATCACAGGAGGTGATCTGTAGCTCAGCCACTGACATAATTCCAGTCTGAATGCCATAGCTTCAGCTATGGCAGTTTGCTATAGAGACAAATACCACCTTAACTTAATGGATCCTCACTAATGTTGTGATGTTTGGTTTTGCTTGTAAGATACATCTTGAGTTCCAACTAACAAAAAGACTAAAGACTATAAAATGGTCCAGGTTGGTGGTAAGGTGGTTTATGTGATTAAATGAAGGGAGAAAAAAAGTGACATCTGGAACAGTATTTGGACTGAAGGCAAAGAGAATGAACCCTAGGAGAGGTCACTAGGGCTAGTGAAATTTAAAGTGAAAAGGAACAGTTGTAATCCTGTCTAATGATCTCCTGCTTGACCAAAGCCATAGGACCACATGGAGTGATCCCCAAACAGCACATCTCTGAGGCTGCACCACGTACCTGGGTAGATGACTTTTCCTCCTACCCTTCTGATGTCCAGCCTCAGACATTCATAGCACTGCCAGGGACACCTGCAGCCCTGATACTTCCAATGAGACTTTAGGCATGCATCTCCCACACTTAATCTGAACTTTCTCTTAATGCCTCACTTCTTTCACTGTTCTGTGGGCTGCACCAACCACTTCCCACCAGCTTCAGAAACACCTTTTGCTTCCTGCCCTCATTACACTGTGGCTCTTTATAAGTACAAGCATTCCTTTGCAATCTCTTAGAAACCTTTTGTTTTGTCTCTGCAATCTCTTAGAAACCTTTTGTTTTTTTTCTCTGCCTGTCCCAATTTCTCAATCCCTACCCAAGGGCAAAATCTGCAGTACATGTTCTGTGGCTCAGAGCACTTCCAGTGCTTGTGACTTGAGTTTCTTCCAGATGTACCTGCTTTGTTGTCAGTAGACCATTTTCATGCATTTTCTGATTCACCAGGTTCAGCCACTAGCTAGGCATCCAAATACAACTCTGAGCACATCCTTATGGAGTTCCTCATATCACTACGAGACTATCATAGTCCTTTAGTTTTCTTTTGTTTGCTAAACATTTTACTGTTTTGAGGGAGGGTCGATGGCTGTGACAGCTATCTTACTTTCCTGTTGCAGGGGCCATATCACTCCCCACTGTGAATTACTTCATTACTTTTCTATCATCTTCTATAACTGAAGAAAGGATATAAATTAGAAGTAGGATGCAAACTGGTTTTTTGGGTAATGTATGTTTGCTGATGAGGTAGAAATGATACATGCATGTCCAAGAATAAATGGATATATTGTATTGAAGAGAAGGATGAGAACTATGGTCTTTATACAGCCTGAGAAAAGACAGTTGGTAAATTATCTGAAAGGATTAGTGATGTGGGCAGCAAAGTGGTGGTGGGATTGGCTGTTTGTTTGGAAATGAATTAGCAGTAAGGAAGAAAACAGAGCTATGCCCCATAATAGTGCATAGAAGAACGGAAAGAAGAAAAAAAGGAGATAAGGAAAAGATCAATGCAGAGAAGATTTAGCAAATTTCTTTTGTTAGAAAGTTTATTAGCAAGATATCAGAAAATTATACAGACATAAAGTTACTTACACAAGAACATTTACAGTACAAATGCAATTTTCAGCTATGGGTTTCATTATCTAGAGGGTAATAGCTCAAGGAATGTAAGCTGGTTTTTAATTCTGACTAGCATGTAAAAGTAAATGACAGTTTGCAGTGTTTGGTGCAATGGCAAGTGTGCTGTTTAGATGCCTGTATAAATTTAAGTTTTATTGGCAACCATAGCATAAATAAGGTGCCCTACCTGTTTTTCTCTTCATAGAGGATTCTTGTTGCATTCAGCCTGAGTGTTGCAAAAATTATAAAGTCATTACAGCTTCTGGATATTTTTCTATACTTTGGGGTTTTCATCAAGATTCAGAACCATTTTCAGAGAGTGCATGCCCTAAGACCCTCTCTGTCACTTACAGAATGCTGCAAATTGACTCTATCACTTTACCTGCTGCTGTAAATTGGCTCTGAGCACACATAATGTGTCAGGTTTGCCTACTCACTTTCAGTTTTCACCCGCCTCTACTGGGCATATCTAGGAGTAATGGGATGAAATTGAGCAAAGGAAAATTTAGACTGAATATCAGGAAAATTTTCCTAACAGTGAGATCTATTAGAATGTGGAATAGTCCCCCAGGAAAAGTGATGGAAACCCTGTTGCTAGAATCATTAAAAATAGACTGTAAAAAAAAAAGAATCCTACAGTAAAAATACAGTAGAAAATAATCTGCATTGTCAGGGGATGGACAAGATGATTCCCTAGGTTCTTCAGACTCTAATTTCTAGGATTTTAGGAGCTGAGCTCCATCGGTATTAAATTCCCTGAATGCCCAAGATCATCTAATTGAAACAATAGAAAGTTTGCTCATAGGCATGCCAGGGAAAGTGCTCAGTAATGATCAGGCTGCATTACTGCTGGGAGTGTATCACTTGATCTTCACTGTACAAAGAAACAAGGACGGAGACAATTTGTGTCACAATTTACCCTTTGCTAAAGCTGTTCTTGTAAGTCAAATACACTGGCTTGACTCAGCACTGGTGATGTTATAGAAAGAGATCTTTAAAGCAAGTAATAATGGAGTCCAGATCACAGTTTCTAGTGGTGGAGTTTTGTATCAAAAGCTAACTGCACATGTTCAGAATCAAAATTTTTCACCTGCAACACATGTATTTTCTACCAGAACTCTGTGCTCCTTCCATAGCAAACAGATGATGTGCGCTGCCATTTCATTTGTAGGTAGAAGACTTGCCTGTGTAGTGAGGGATAACAGATGACCTCTGTAGCAAAAAGACACTGATTCTGAGTTTTTACTTTCTAAAATGAGGTTGCAGTTAAAATTTTCCCATTTTTGTTGATCTTAATGTTTCACAAGCCATGTTGAAATCTCAACACATGAAAAACTTAAATGCAATTTGCCAAAGCAGCTTGGTACTGCAGCCATACCGGGAATCATAGCATAGAATCATAGAATCGTCATGGTTGAAAAGACTTTCAAGATCATCAAGTCCAGCTGTCAGACCTACACCACCATAACCTCTAAACCAGTTCCCAAAGCATCACATCGACATGTTTTTTTGTAAACACCCCCAGGAACAGCAACTCTACCACCTCCCTGGGCAGCCTGTTCAAATGCTTCACTCTCTTTTGGTGAAGAAATGTTTCCTAATATCCAAACTGGACCTCCCCTGATGCAACTTGAGATCATTTCATCTTGTCCTAACACTAGACACAAGGGAGAAGAGGACAATACCCACGTGGTTACACCCTCCTTTCAGGTTGCTGTAGGGACTGCTAAAGTCTCCCCTCTGCCTCCTCCAGCCTGAACAGCCCCAGCTCCCTCAGCTTCTCCATAAGAGCTGTTCTCCAGACCCCTAATCAGCCTAGTTGCCCTTCTCTGCACCCAGTCCAGCACCTTGATGTCCTTCCTATACTGCAGTGCCCCAAACTGCATGCAATGGTGGAGTCAGTGCCACTTTCTTACTATTCAGCACCAACAGTTGCTTCCCTGTTTGATGTGAGTAGGGCACCAAAGAGCAAGGTGGGAGAAATGGCTTGGCAAACTAACTATGCAGGAGAACAGGCAATCCTACAGTCACCTGAAACCAAAAAGTCAGAAAATCCTTATACATTTTTCCTGGAAGATTTCCATGATGATCTTCCTCTCACTTCTTGCAGTACCCCTTCATCCCGGAGGACTTGCCTGTTGCAGCAGGCACTTTTCTGGGGTCAAACATGAAGACCAAGAAGGTGAGTGAGGTGGAACATTGATTGGGATCTTGCTGGCACAGGATCCTCCTCTGTCCTAACAATAGAAAAGGAAAAGCTTGTTGAAAAGACCCTCTGCCTGATCTGGGCCCCTGCTGAGAAGTTACTGAAATAGCTGACATTTGTAACTTTTATTTCCATTGTTGACGAAGAGAAGCAAAGTTGGGAAAACTGAAAATAAATAAATCCAACAGCCCCTAAAAACAGCCAAACTTTATAGATCAGACATTCAACCATGCTCTCTGCAGGGGGTGGGGTGGGTAGGGAGGGTGTGTGTGTGTGTGTGTGTGTGCGTGTGTGTGCATGCTCATGCATGGGCCTGTGTGGGGATGTAGCCATTTAGAAGGTATTCAAGGTCCCCTGTTCAGCTGCACCCCTTGGCTTAGAAGCACCATGGGGGAGGGGTGCATGTGGATTGCCTTGGGAGAGAAGCCAGCCAGCAGCTTCCCCATCCCCTGCATGTCTGTGAGGTGTTGTGGACTCAGTCCCACAGAGAAAAACAACTCAGCAGGTCCTGTGCAGGCCCCAGCCAGCCCAAGTCCCAGGGTCAGAATCTCCTCAGCTCCCACATACCCCACCCAGGCACCCTCCCTTTCCCACTTCAGCCAGCTCCACTCTTCACATTAATTCTTTCTCTGCCTAGTGTTCCAGAATCTGCAGGTTAGAGTCCTCAGAAGCAAAGCAGGGAGTTTATCCTAGGATCCTTCTCCCGTTTTGGAGGTTGCCCTTCACGTGGGATGTGCATGGCTACACATGTCACGCCAGGTGTAAATACACTCGCTGATTGAATAGTAATGGTAGCAATGTCCTTCTCCTTTGGTTTTGAGGTCTGAAGGGGCCTGCTGAGAGCCTGGTGGTGCCAGGAGATAATAGGACTGCCTTGTAATTTCTGTCTGCCTCTCCCTAGCTGATTCAGGTCATTAGAGTTATTTTGCAACATTCTCTTAATAACCTTCAGACATTCTCCTCCAACGCTGAAATCACACACAAAAGGCCAAGGTTTAGGGAGATGAAGACCACACTGATAATGAGTCCCTGATTGATTAAAAGTAAATACATTTTTATTCAGAGAAAAGGGCATTTGTTACCACAAACATTTCACCTTCAGCACAAATAGGAATTACGCTTACATTTACTAAGGGATTATAACAGCACTACAACTAATTGCTTCCCAGCAGCTATTGGCCTCAGGTTAGATGTAAGCTACTTCTGGCAATATGTGGTGTGGGTTCATGTAAAAGGGGGCCTGTATTTTCATTGTCTTGGTAGAAAACAGTACAATGGTGAGACATGAGTGAATATACTATGCATAATGCAGTACAAAATAAGAGCTTATTACAAGGAGAAGACTCAAGGAGATCAAACAACATTAGTCCATCCCACCATTTTATGTTACAAGGGAGATATTAATTATTCTGTTTGTATTTCGTAGATGGCCTCGAGTTGTACAATTATCACATAGGAAGGTGCACAGTGTTTGCTGGAGAGAGATTCAGATTCAGATTCCTTTATTACCTTCAGTTGCGTGAAGTCAGTTATATATTCCTGGTGCGACCCACACAAATTATAGTATGCTTTTGATCAGTAGAATGCTATTTGTCCCTGAGTTATCTACCAGGCCTTTGGTGTGAGATACTTTATTTTTTCCGGAATCCCAACATTGTCACATCTTTGCTAATCTTACTTGAATCTCACAATTCTCTACTTTTCCATCCCGCAATATATAATTTTTGCTAAGATGCTAGCAAGCGATGAGATTACTTTAAAATATCCATTAAGATTCAAATAAAGAAGTTCCTCTAGGTCCAGACAATGAACTGCGCTGAAATTATTGAGTTATTCATAACTTCGAGCCATTATAAATTACTGCTATTAACCGAATCCTGTAATTACAACAAGAATCTAGGTCTTGTAGCATAATTTCTGGTGTTGATAGTTTTTAGTGCATGTCTTAGGGAGTAGAAACTCAGGCATGCAGAGATATGGCTGTTGCAATCCTGTAAAAATATGTGATGCTTCCTAAACTGGATTTGCTCTAGATCATGACCAAAAAAACCCCATTAACCTTGGATGAGGGCCAAGTCCTTACTGAGATTAAAGTAGTGCAGGCACAGTGTCTTCTAGTCCAAGAGAATGCTCTCACTGAACGGACTATTTTTCACCATGACACGAAGAAGATCCTCCTTGAAGACCTCTCACCAGAAAGTTTTCTTTGATAACTGTCCTGTAACATCAAGAAATTGATTAACAACTCTAGAAAATCCTTTGAGGCAAACCTTCAAGTAACTGACTACATGAACTGTATCACAGAGCAAACAGAGACCTCAAAGCACCTCCACACAAGTGTCCAATAGCCCAATGTTGTCACCAGGCAGAACTGCAACTCCACAGCCTGGCCACTCCTTTGCAGCTAGTGCTGGCACTGCTGGGTCGTGTTCTGTGCCCTGTCTTGAGCATATAAAGCACTTCAGAAAAATAAGAGTACGCTAACTGCAAAACCAAACAGATATTCAAGCTGTTGGCTTTATCACTTTAATTCCTGGTGGTGGAGGTCAGCACGCAAAGTGTCTTCCGTAGCTGGGAACAGCATCTGGGCATGAAATTGGTGTTCATATTTGTGCTCCTTAGCTGCAGTAACGACTTCAGCCTCTGTTTGCTAGTAGCTATACTCCATTGTTCACCGTAACTTGAGAAAGAGGCCTTCGGAAGGGCATTTAAACATGAGCTATTCCTTCACTTGTATTACCTTTCACACAGCCAGTGAGAGGCAAATAGCCCTACATCCAGTGGAAACAGAATGATAGAGATTTCAAACTATGTATTTTTGACCTTTTTGTTGGAGGAATAACACTGAGCTTGTTTAAGACTAAAATATTGATGTATGTCTTGTTCTGAAAACAATGTTATAAAAATGGTACCTTCTTACTCAGCAGATCTGTTCCTGTTGTGTATTGAGAATCATTGCTGCTTGCGCTCAAAGCTAAAAAGTTTATGGGTTTTAGCCCTGCAAAACCAACCCTCTTCAGGACAAGTGAGCTTGTTCTTCTTTATTGTATTATTAATAAAACTCTGTACTCCTAATTAGTTATCAGATCAGTCAGGGCACACACTGATTTTTAACAACTGTTCCTCGATATCTCCCTTTTTCACCCTCAGTGTTGGCACGAGTGGAATTTTTCCATATAGAAGAGGCCAATAATGTTTGCTAAGCGATAATTCTTGCATATTTGGTTCAGCTGAGATTTCATGATCTGTGGGTGATACATTGGAAGGAAAAAAACTTTCTTTGCCTTCAGAGCATGGCTGAGTTTGCAGTGGAAAAAATGACAGGTTAATAGCTGAAATCCACAGAAAGCAAACTTCCAGTAACACAAATGGGAATTTAAACAGAAAAGAAGTAAGCACAGAGCTCAGGATTTGTCCCTGAGAAAAATCTATTCACATGAAGCATCTCTTAAAACTTTACCCAATGGATTATCAAATACAGATGTCTTAGTAGAAGCTGTCTTTTGTGAGAGGGCAAACACACAATGCAAACTCTCACCACTGAGTGTGTTTTTATTGTAAAAACAACTTGTTTGCTTAGGTATGGATTAGCCTTTCATATAGGAAGATGTTAAAACACCATCCATTTCTGCTGGAGCTCACAGGCAGATTCAAATCTTCTTTCTGCCTCACACAGCTCCCTGTAAAGAGATCAGCAATGATTGTAAACAAAGTGATGCAGAAACCAGGATCTTTCCCATGCCAACCTGGAGAAAATGCTCCACTAAAACAGAAGATGACAAGTAACAGGGTATGCATCTATACCACCTGCTGGTTGAGGTCTTCTTACACAGAGGCCTTCTTTTAATGAAAACAAAAAATTTCTCTTTTATGATGCCCATTAATGAGAAGTGTTCTGATGCCACTAATCAACACGGTCCTTTTACCGTTACTTCTCATTAGGAGGTTGTACAATCTGTTGTCTATGGTGGTTCATGTGAGTAAGGAATTACTCCTGACTGTGGGAAAACATCCTAACTACCAGACACTTTGACAGCATTTCAAATCCTAGTATCAGGCAGATACTGTATACAAAAGTTGAAAGAAAGGGTTAAATTCCTTTGTGGACTCCTGAGTTTTGAAAAGGAAGATAAGAGACCTGCTGCTATTACAGGAATTTGCGTAGGACCACCAGGGGTAAAGCAAGATTTGTTTCCTCACTTGCCCTACCTTGCACAAAGGTCAGTGTAGTAAAAGAAAAACTTTTCCCTGTCATGTCATCCTCAAAATTTAATGGCCTGTCCCCCAAACATTTCTGCCCAATATAGAGAGAGAGAGGAGCGAAGCTCTTAGAGGGACTGACTGGCACTGCTGCGTGTTTACACTGCTCACAGGGTGAAATTTCTTAGGCTCTGCAACCTCCCAAGATACTCTTATTGCAGTCCAAAGCGTGCCTTAAAGAGCACATGGGCTTCAGTGGGACCCTGCCACGGCATGCCATGAAATTCATCTCGATGGGATCCCCACAGCTACAAACCCACCTCCTGTTCCCATTACACATTCTATTAGTCTGCCGTGCTTTCCCTTCAGCATACATCACTGCTGCTCTTTATTTTAGCGTTATTAATTTTTGACATGAAGTCGCTCTAAACATGGTAAATACAGAAAGTAATTGGTATGTTAAACAGGGGAAGCATAATGAGTCTCATGTACAAACGCGACTCACTCCTGCTGCAGAGCCGGATGGAAATAGAATACACAATTGCACTGCCAATTTCAGTGGGAACTTCTTTACCAAGTCCCCGTGGTTCACAGGCAGTGCCTCGACCTCTCCTGTACTTATGATACATCCAGCCACAGTTTAATGGCTGAATTGACTTTAAAGCTTTCCAGTGGATCCAATTTTCACCCTCTGTGAATACAAGCTTCAGCCTTTCAGCAAAGAGTTTAGTTTGGTGGTAAGTTAACATGTGAGGCCAGTCTGAGAATAAATTTTGACTGTTGACCTAATGGTAGGGCTTTCACACTGTGACTTGTGGTGGTGATGTAGGGCTTTTTGGGAGAGACACACTCTCCAGATTAATACTGGGTGATGGGACGTTTTGTCAGTGAGGAGAAACGTTCCTTGCAGCTGGCGAGGCTGCTGCCAGCTTGTCAGCATTGGTGGCAAATCTTTGCTAGAAGCCACAGCCTCAGCTCAGGCTTGGAGTGATAACAGGCTGATTATGAAATACAGGGTGTGAGTTTTAAGGGTACAGGTCCTTTAAATTTGACTAGAAGTCAATGGGAGAGCCAGATAGATAAAAAAAATGTTAGAAGAAGAAGAGTTAAAAGTAACACATACCAACAACTTTTATATAAGCTTCAAAATAATACCAACCCCGGGTTGCCTCTTAATTTTAGCCTTTTAAAATATTTTAGATTTCTAGTTTTGCCTTGGGAATAATACACACTGAATATATTTTTTTCAAGCTCTTATCTTATGGTTTCAAATCCTATCAATTTTGTCCAGAAGCAAGGCTGAAAAATCAAATACAAATTATTGCACAATCCAGAATTAACAAAACACTTAGATGCTGCTTGTGAGGCCAGTTTTTCCTGATGGTTTTATGCCTTCTCTTTTAGTGGCAATTCACAAATCAAAGACAGACAGACTTGGCGGCAGGACGGGACCATATTATTTGACCAAGAACAGAGCTGACACACATCAGCAAAATGCCCACAGACAGCATAATCAGGAACCTGACCTGTCTGCTGCTCTACCAATGGTACTGCATAAATAATTAATTGTACCTGCCAATGTAACACATAACACAAGGTAGCACTTTGCTTTTTGTTTCCTACGACAAGCCTTGATCTTTTTCTGTTAGCTGTTGCATAAGAAGAAACTGGAAGAAAGAGAGCAGACCCTCGTTAATTGTGTAATAGCCTACCCGCTTTCTCAGGTTATTCTTGAAGAAGGGTTGTTGACAGGATATAGCATCTCATCAATGCCTGGCAGAACAAAATCAGCCGAAAAAGCAGTATCTGGCTACCTTAATCTGCACCTAACTTGGTGCATGAACCAAAAGAACCACAGACACAGTTTTTGTGTGGTACAGTTAAAATTGGGCTCTGCAATATCACATAAAGTAGGTGTTAGGAAACAAGCAGGAGTTGATAGCACGATAGATTTAATGGCAGTTTCTTTCTATTTGTTTTCATGATACGGGTTTCAGAAGAACTCTGAAAACAGTCTGGAGACAAATTTTTCCTTTTCTTTTTAACACCTTTGTGATTTAGTTTAAGGATGGCATTTCATTCTGGACAAGAGGCCCACGGTATAAGGCTGACAGCTGAGACCTGAAACACACGTTCTGCAATTCAGCAAGTGCATAAATAAAAAGTTAGCACTGGTATCTTCTCTGAGGAAGCATCTGAGCTAAGTTACAAATACTGAAATGAAACACAGAATTCAGCTGAGGTATGAATCCACAGTTTCAGGCAAGCAGCCAGCAAATATGTGTCCCTTCTTTGTTTCCTCTTCTAGCGGTTATAGTATTATTACTATTTCTATTTAACATATGTTTTCTGAAGAAAGATGGAAGGCTTGCCCAGTGTAACTCACACAGCTCTGCTAAAGAGACCATAAAGCTTGCAGAAAAAAAAAAAAAAAAAAAAGGTAGAAAACCCAGCACAGTGATTTAAAAAATAACTCCCAGAACCTACATGAATAGCATACTGTAATGATGCAGAAGCTGGGCAATAGCATGTGATCTCATAAGGGATACAGTTTCAGCCTGGGCCTGATAAAGTCAAGTATATAAACTTGCACCTGCACTTTCCAAGTGCAACACCTGGCTTTGCTTTACAGAAAACCTCCAAAGCCTAAATGCTCTTTTGACAGCCTTTTGTAAGTGCAAGGATTGGAATCTGTACCTGCAAATTGCATTCCTGGACTACTCCTACTGATGCCCTAACAAGTACCCTAATTTCTGGCTGTGCTGTCTTCAGTACTTCATTAAATGTTGCATACATTCAACTTAAAAAAAACCCCAAACAACACAGATAAGTTGTCTTTGATCACAAGGAAAGAAGAAACCAATCTTCAGTATGAATCTTTGTTTCTGGTAGATTTCTCATACCTTCTGTGAAATAAGGGTTACATTTACATACCAGATTACTGAGCACTAGTTAGCTGAAATTGCAAAAGCATTTTCTATCTCCTGTTCTCAAGCAGAAACCTGGATCTAGGACCCTTGCTGGACCTTCTCTTAATGTTGGTAACAGCCCAAACACCTGAAATCTAAGGAGACAACTTCAACTGTTTCTGAATTTTACAGTTAACTGTAGACTCTTCAAATTGAGAAGTTTGGTTCACGGGTTTATAATCAAGATCTGCAACTGAAGGTTAGGGTTTGTGTTTCAATTAATTGTGAATTATCATCACCGGTAGCTCCCTTTTGTCATCCACAGCTAATCAGTCTGTAAAAGTATCAGAAAATACCCACTGGTAGAGGTGCACAAACATGTCAGGTGGAACCTCTGAACTTTTCTGAAGTGGCTCAGCTCCTCTTTAGATGTCATCAAAGGCAACTAAAACAAAGCTTTCGGTGCTGGCTGTGCAGTACCCTCCATGAACAGCTTGAATCACCCGGCTCATGGTAATGGTCTGCCATGGCAGCTCTAATCAAGTGCACACGTGTGTTTTCTTTTCACGGGATGACAGCTCCCAAGTGAAAGGACACTTCAGCTCTGATAAAACTTTCCTTCTATTGTCTGAGTTTTGTTTGTTTTCTGGCAAACCCCAGTGCTGCCTCTGCTTTCTACACAGGCACACATTTCCCATGCTTGTGTGGGGAGGCCAACCAAAGTCTTTGGAGGTTTCTCAGTAGTATTGCCTGAAGCAAATACCACAGCTCAATAACAATTTAATATTGTAATCAGGGAACAAACTGTGCAGTTTTGGCACATTGTGATAATTATTAACTACATGTATTAGTGTTGTGATTCTAGTAACTAATATTTACAAAGGGTTCCCTGTGTGGGGAAGACCTTGCCTAGACATGAGCAGTTGAGCTGTTCCTGAGTGATTGTCAGTGGGCCTTTAAGCCTGTGCTCATGTTCACTGTTTAAAGATAAAACATCAATACTTAGAAATTGTACTTCAAAAGACCTATTTCATGAATAATAAATTCTCAGGGTGTAAAACTATACCAAGCGCCAGAGCATTTTGTGAATTTATGGGGAAGTTTTCCCGTGGAAAAAAATCCTGGAAGATAAGATTAAAAAAGCACATCTCAAACTCCCTAGCACAACATAAAGGAGATTGGATTTAAACGTTAAATCATTCTTGCTCTTAGGATTTTTGTTTCATGCAATGATGTGTCTCTTTCTTCTGCTTTCCCATTGCTATTAGAATTAGTGACCTTATGGACCCCAGTTCAGAACTCATAGGCAAGGGCAGATATAAGCACCAGCAAAATGTTCTCTAAATGTAAAATCTGTAATTGACAAATTAAATTTCTCCATGTGGTTATTATGTCTAAGCTGACTCAGGGCTGAAGCAAAGCTGCATTTGCTTTTCTGTCTTATGCAGTTCTTGTTGGCCTATTAGTTCCTCACCTAGCAGTGCATGGTGGTAAGGAGTGAAGGTGCTTGAACAGGTACATTAGTATCAAACACAGATGACCTATACAGTGTACTTGGCTAACTTCTAATGTCATTGCATTATTAGTGAAAGTGCACAATTATGTTTATTTCAGTGATCAATTCTGTTCTTTTCCAAACAGGTGGGGACACATACACATTCTTGACATGGAGTCTCTTCTAGTCTGAGATCTGTACTACATGATTGATAGGTATATATATGCACAAGACGGAAAAAACCCTCTCTATTTTCCAATAGGAGAAAGATTTTCTCATGCAACTTAACCTCTGTGTAGTTTCTTCCCTTCAAGCTCACCCATATTTCACACAAATTTTTTTTTGGTAGTATACAAAGTGCCTTTTAAATTATGCACGTTTTTGGCTAGTACACCAGACCTGTAGCCTACAAGAGCAGACTTCCTGAACAAAGAAGTCATGATTTGAATTGTTTATTGTGATGCATAATCACGTTACATAAAGTAACATCATAAAGATGACATGAAACAATCATATGTAAACAACACATTGTCATTCTTTTACCAACTGTTTAAACAAATCAGTAAGTAAAACATATACCTTCAGCTTCAGGTAGAGCCTGTGTCACATCAGCCAGACATTAACATGTATTTCTTGAAATTCAGACCAGTAGCCAGTGTGATATCAATGTGCAAGACTAAGATGGTTCTTCCTATGTGTCTGCAATACGCTTACCAGCCAGGAGATGACTGATGCTGGCAGGGAGTGAAAGTAACCAGTGAGGGAGTGTTGGAAAACATGGTCAGTACTAATCTCAAAGCACTACAACATACAAGAAATTATGGAGGTAGTAGGACAGGCATAAAGAGCATTAAAGTCAAAGAAAAATAAGTTTTTAAGAAAAAGGTAGGAGAGAGATGTCCAAAGTTATTTACAGCTTAAGGAGGGCAGAGCTGGCTATGAAGAGGTTGACAAAGACTTCACCTGACTGCAAGGCACTATAAAGAGGTTGAAGGAAGTTTTCTGTGGAGGAGAGAAAGGAAAACACTTGAGAATGGTGTGTCCGATGCGTATGGAGACAGGGTAGTAGCTGCAACAGCAACTAGGGTCAGATATTGTCCTAGTTCAGCAAGAGACACCGGTTATCACTGTGTGGGGGTGATCAAGGCTGTGTATTCTACACCCTCTATTCATACCCCGTACCTCATGCCACTGCTCGGAATACCATCCTGGGCCTTGAAAAGCAAGTCCTGTGGAGACACGGAACCCCAGAGAGAATAGAGTCTGACAATGGCACCCACTTCAAGAACAGCCTCATAGACACCTGGGCCAGAGAGCACGGCATTGAGTGGGTGTATCATATCCCCTACCATGCACCAGCTGCCGGGAAAGTTGAGCAGTGTAATGGACTACTGAAAACCACCTTGAAGGCATTGGGTGGGGGAACTTTCAAAAACTGGGAGCTGCATTTGGCAAAGGCCACCTGGTTGGTCAACACCCGAGGCTCCATCAATCGAGCTGGCCCTTCGCAATCAGAACTCTTGAACACTGTTGATGGAGATAGAGTCCCTGTGGTCCATATGAGAGGTATGTTAGGAAAGACTGTTTGGATTAGTCCCACCTCGAACAAAGGCAAACCCATCCGAGGGATTGTTTTTGCTCAAGGGCCTGGCTGCACTTGGTGGGTAATGCAAAAAGATGGCGAAACACGCTGTGTACCACAAGGGGACCTGATTTTGAGTGAGAAGAGTTTGTAATGTTTCCTTGTATATATGTGTGTGTGTAATGCAAAAAGATGGCGAAACACGCTGTGTACCACAAGGGGACCTGATTTTGAGTGAGAAGAGCTTGTAATGTTTCCTTGTATATATGTGTATATATATATTTATATAGTCGAAGAGGGGATTAATTTGAAAATGACTAGATGGTGTAGAATAAGGGGTGGATAATGTCATAGTTCAGCAAGAGGTTATCACTGTGTGGGATCAAGGCTGGGTATTCTACACCCTCTATTCATTCCTCAAGAATAATGGACCATTTGCAACAGTTGTCCAGGAAGTCGTTAGCCCCTTCACACTCAGCCTGAGGGGGCGTGGGTGCTAATGGGCCCTCAATGGTCCAACCATACCCCATGACTCACCGTTAATTACCCATTGTGTGGGTCCCCGCCCTGGGGGAGGGACTGGGTGCTCCCTGAGGATATACAAACAGGGCTCAGAAGACCTTAAGACTCTCTTCGTTGGATCTGGAGGAGCAGCGGAACCTCGACAGGAGGAAGCCATCGCTCTCGACCGGACTACAACCATCGCTTCTGGCCGGGCCACAGCCGTCATCTGCAGCAACGGACTCTTCACTTCTTTTTGCTTTGGACTTGGGAGAGCCACGTGGATCTCAGCACCGGGGCTAACAAACCCCTTTGGGCTTGTGCCCTGGGACACTGGGTTTACTGCTGGGTTTTGGTGAGTTGAAAGCAGGTTGTTCTCTTTGTGTCAGTGTTTGTATGGTAATATCTTTCATTAAATTGTAACTCTGACTTATAATCTCTCTTGTGGTGGGTCCATTTCTCCTGCCGGTTTACCTCTAAACCAGCACAGGTATATAAACTTATGAAGAAAAAAATATTCGTGTATAGATAGTATCAAAAATCTTGGTAATGTTTGCTACATAAATTTTGTCCATATTGAAGGTCAATGAAATCTAAAATATTTCTATCAAGCAGCAGTAAAATGGCATGCTTTATATTTATTTTTATATGTTGCAAAATATAAAAATGGAAAAGTGTATTTAATGACAATTAGCTAGTGTGTGTCCTTTGCATGTGTAAACACGACTCATCCAAGTCTAAATTATACAACACAATATTTGTATGTATGGCCTCCCAGTTTAAATTTTTACCTGGTTCATTCCAAGTACCTAAGATTAATAAGTCAGCCACTCTAAATTCCATTATTCTCACAAGTTACTGCTAGAGCGTGTAGGTGTAACCTTAGTTTTTATAATTCCTTTAATTAAAGTAATTATGCCAAAGATAAGATATGGTAAGCATATTAATATTTTAAGTAAATATTTGTGCTTGTTTTCAGAATTAGCAGAAAGAGAAATTTGGCTACAGTTAGGGTTCTCCACTGGTTCCGAGTGCTGTAATAAAGGAGGGGAAAGGTAAGTGTATGCCTGTCTTTAAGTATGTGCTTAGCCTTTCTAAAGCGCTGTGAAAGCAGCAAGTTAAGGGGACTAAGTACATACCTAAAGGTAAGCACATGCTTGACTGCCTGGCTGTTCTGAAGCTAGAGACAGCAGGATGATGAGGTTTCTATAAAGGCAGCTGGCACAGTCATGACATCAGTTCAGGGATAACAAATAACTTTTTCACAACCAACAGTTAAAGGGACTGAGGATTCAGTTACGCAACAAAGTGGCTTTGGCAGCAAAACCAGTTAAAATCTTTTTCTTTTTCTTTTTCTTTTTCTTTTTCTTTTTCTTTTTCTTTTTCTTTTTCTTTTTCTTTTTCTTTTTCTTTTTCTTTTTCTTTTTCTTTTTCTTTTTCTTTTTCTTTTTCTTTTTCTTTTTCTTTTTCTTTTTCTTCATTCTCTTTTTCTTTGTGGTGTAATTCTAGTGAACCGTTCAAAGCATGGCAGGGGTACGTACCATCATGACTGCAAAGATAATGAATTTTGGCCTAAGAAGAAATGCCCTCTAGAGTGTTTGAAGTTACTAAGTCAGGTTCATGGTCAAAGCCACGGAGTTGAATCCCTTGTCTCTTTAAAATGTATCTAAATACACAAAAATCTCAGGTGCCTAATACTGGTCTGACTCTACCTGCAGGTGCCCAAGTCTGGACTTGTGATCCTAAAATTCCTGGATAATTCTGGAGGTGCTAAAGATGTTGATATTAAAATGCAGCTTATAGTGTGTTTCTATAGTTCAACTTCTCTGTATGGACAGAAACACCATTATCATCCTTGACTTAGATTTCCCAAACCAGCTTCATATTCATTCGCTAGCACAGGTGACTCCATATCAGGTCTGCCAGCTGTGGAGCTTTCAGCATCCTTGGCTTCTGTCTTGGTCAAATCTCTTTTGACATATACAAAGGAAGGGTTTTCTCAGTCCCTAATTGGAATGCTGCTGTCGATACTGTGATGAAGATTATAAAGAAGATTAGAAGGGTAGGAAAGGGGGAATTGCCCCTACTGTCCTTTCATCAAATAGTTCAGTGACTAAAAAATTCACACAGCACTTGGGTAGGAAAGGGGGAATTGCCCCTACTGTCCTTTCATCAAATAGTTCAGTGACTAAAAAATTCACACAGCACTTGGTGGGAATTGGGTAAAGTACTCAATGGTTAGCAAAAACTGTTGCCATTACTTCCTTTGTACATATTGTAGTTTGATATTCTATGATAGAATGCAAATTTCTAAATTCCACCTTGTACCATTCCATGCTACATGATGTGATAAACACCAATGAATAGACAAAAGAAACTGTAGTGGAGAAACCTTCAGGAGAGCTTTAGAATATCGAAATGTTGCCTGTCTCTTGAAATCTTGAACGTCTATTTCGGCAAGTCCCAAAAATCTCCCTGTTTTTCCATTAATTTTGAGAAAGAGAGCCTGAAAACTCTTGCCTCTCAAAAGAAATTACTCACCCCAGGCAAAGAGATGACTAGAACTTTGCAAAGCTGGGTTACACTCTGTTGTTATGAACCTGCATATATACAAAAGACAGCCTGCCTATTAATATTTATAGATGAGAACAGTTAAGCAAACACTAAAGCTCCACAACATTTTAAGATAAAATATCGAACTTGCTAAATATGCGTATACCTACATAAATAGATTGGATTTTCAGCTGGGGGGAAGGGTCAGAGGTGGTGTCTTTGAATAAAGAGCTCTCAGACCAGTTCTCCCCCACCTCTTTCACTACTGCTGCCTCGGGCTCTGGAATTTTTTTGCCTGCTAAGGCCAGCTGCTTCCTTGCTGGTTGGATCTTCTGTCATGGCCCAGGCTGCCTGAGGGATGGCAAGGGACCACTTCCTCTGGGGCCAGCCAGGCTCTCCTGAATGTGTGCATGCATGCCGTTCATCTGCCCGACGGGCCCAGGCAGCAAGGCAGAACCGCTCTTCTCACTTTCTTATCTCTCCCTCTCTTCCCCAGCAACAGTGACCTGCATCACCTTGCCTGAGTGCATCAGCTTCGCTACCACCGGGACCAAGCGCAGGCAGCTGTTATCAGGTGCTCTGCCCAGCTCCTGATGGTTTTGAGTTTATCACTGCTTACCCTCCCGGTTGTTCCTGTGACTATCAATAGCACAACACCCAGAGGCGAGGAGCTGTGTCTCCTCACTTCTAGGCTTTCATGGGGTTATGCCTGAGCAACAGTGCACAGACCGGGGCTGCTATAGCAGCATTATAGATCCCTGGTTTTAGCTGTGGCTATGTCTAACTCTTCAAGAAGTATGCAAGAGAAGGGGGTGTATGCAGAACACAGAAGCCTTGAAATTTCCCACTCATACTCCAAACTCCCCTGTTAAGGGACTTTCCAGTCTAGGTGGGTGTCTTGTTATGTTACAGAGGGGTTGCTGTGGGACTGCCCCCATCTAGAGCTCTGCTGAGACTCCCTTTGGTACTTCTCCTTGAGCTGATCTCTCCAAAGGAAAGACTTTGGAAATGGTCTTGTTAGTTGAGGATTTTTAGTCACATCTCCTCAGAAAGAGAGTATGGGATTTATTTAGCATTAGAAGGCTCTCAGAAACATTTCCGGAGTCACAATGAACAGCCAAGACCATTGCTCACTGATACAAGGATGACAGAAGAGAGTGAGAGACAGACAATTCTGACCATTCTTTGAAGCATCCTGGAGTGGGTTGGAAAGGCCCAGTCCCAGGTCTCCTATGATGTAAGTTGTTTAAGTTAGTGGCTCATGCAAAATTTTTGAGATCTGAGTTTGTGACATGAAAATATCTTAAAACCTCCGATCTTGACAAGATTGAAAGCCTGTAGTCCTTTAAGTGACACAGGAACATCGCCAGGCACTTTCCACCATCCTAACACTTGGTTTTCAAGTCCTTTTCACAGAATCACAGAATCACAGAATGTTAGGAGTTGGAAGGGACCTCGAAGGATCAACCCCCCACCCAAGCAGGATCATCTGGACTAGATCACTTAGGAACATGTCCAGATTGGTCTTGAATGTCTCCAGAGAAGGAGACTTCACAACCACTCTGGGCAGCCTGTTCCAGTAATCTGTCACCCTCACAGTGAAAAAGTTCCTCCTTATGTTAAGTTGGAACTTTCTATGTACCATCTTGGACCATTGCCCCTTGCCCTACCACTGGCCATCACCAAGAGGAGCCTGGCTCCATCCTCATGACACTCACCCTTAACATATTTGTAAACATTAATGAAGTCACTCCTCAGTCTCTTCTTCTCCAAGCTGAAGAGACCCAGCTCCCTCCACCTTTTCTCATAAGGAAGATGTTCCACTCCATCATCTTGGTGGCCCTGTTCTGGACTCTTTCAAGGAGTTCTATGTCCTTCTGGAACTGAGGGGCCCAGAACTGGACACAATATTCCTGGTGCAGTCTCACCAGGGCAGAGTAGAGAGGGAGAAGGACCTCTCTTGACCTACTAGCCAACCCCCTTCTAATACACTCCAGGATGCTATTGGCCTTCCTGGCCAGGAAAGCACATTGCTGGCTCATGGTCATTCTGCTGTACACCAGGTCCTCCAGCTCTCTCTCACCTGCACTACTCTCTAACAGATCAGTCCCCAACCTATACTGGTACCTGGGGTTGTTCTTCCCCAGACACAAGACCCTACACTTGTCCTTGTTAAATTTAATTTAATTTCTCCCTGCCCAGCTCTCCAGCCTGTCTAAATCTCGTTGAATGTCAGCACAACCTTCTGGTTAACAACATACTGATGCTGGATATCTTTCAGTGGACATATTGCCAAATTTAATGAGGAAAACTCATGTAGTATCCTTCCCAGCCTCTCTGCGCAACAACACCAAAACCACATTGAACAAGGACTTTCAAATCAAATTTTGCATTTACAGTATCTAGATTTACACACACACAAAACCTCTTGCAGTGGATCCAGTGTGGAACGGATTGCTGGCTGAAACATTCCTTGGCATGTGTAGAAACTCCTTTCAATCTAAAAAGCTGGGGCTGGTGGGGATAATACTGCCTCTGATGATTTCTGAGTCTGAACTCAGCCCAATATAAGGACAGATCTGTCAGGTAATATTTTGTCTGCCTCTCTATCTCTCCTGGTGGAAAGTTTCCCTTATTTGGGCAGGTCAGAGGATTTGCAAGGCCACCTTTCCACCCAGAGGAGTATGGTGCATTCTTCTCAAGATGTAGCAGTTGATACAGCTAGGAAGGCAGCCTGACATGTCCCAATATGAAACTCTTATTCAGTTGTCCAGAAAGCAAGCAAAAATTTAACATTAAAGAATACAGAAAGTTGAGGCATTGCACACTTTCTTAAAGCACATATTGAACAAAAACCCAACCTCTCAATCTGTGAACTCAAGATGTTTCACAGCAGTGCTCCAAACCTGTACCAACAGATTCTGACTCTAATTCAGGAAAGGCACTAGTTAATTTTGATTCCTCGGTGCTCTCTTTGGTTCTGTTGTCATAATTAGAAAGTCAACATTTACCCACATCTATCATGAGACCTAGGAAAACTATTAGTTGCAAACAGCTGATTTGTTGAATTTAGCTCTTTCCTTATTGTGGTTGATCAACAACCACATTTTAATTTCTATTAATTTTATTCACCATATAAATTCTTCTGCAACTTATTCATGTGAATATAATTCAGCCTATGTATACTGCTTACAGACTGGATGACATATCAGTTTTGGGGGAATTGTAATTCAGTATTTGGTTTGTATGTGAAGGATCATTTGAGTAGCAGTCTATTGTTTCTCATCTCTATGTGAACAGTCTTCAAAAATATAAAGCAATTTTGAGATGAATTCTGCAGTTTGGAAGCTTTTTGGAAACAAAATTCACAGGAGTGTTTGTTTCACTGTCTCACTGAGCAGGTGATCCTGCTCAGGCAGGGGGGTTGCACTAGATGATCTTTTGAGATCCCTTCCAACTCCTAATGCTCTGTGATTCTGCGATTCTGTCTTTTTTAATAGAAATTTAAGAGCAAACATTTATCCTATATAAGTGTATGCAAAAAAACCCCAAAAAACAAACCTAGTAAGCTGCTACTGAAAATAACAGAAGTATTCACACTGAAATGAAAAAGAATCCTATAAAGTTCACTGTTGATAAAATGGGTGAAATTATTTTCCAATTAAATGGGTGGAGGTTTCTGGGTCATTTTTGTTTTCCTTGGACTCTTACAACTGATCCCCAGAAAGACTGTCCTTCTTTCTTCCCAGTTATTCACCCACCTGCAGGCAACTCTGTGGTCTCAGAGACATCTCAGTAATTTTTTTCTCTTCTTCCCAATTGACAGTGTGGGAGAAGGTTGAGCATTTTTTAAAAAGCCCCTCAACACTTCAATTCTATTTGAGAAATGCAAAAAACCCTGCAAAACTCAAACAGCACAAAAAACCCTTGCGTATCTTTTCCTGAAGCATTCAAGTCTCTCAAACGGTGTAATGCTAAGTACAGCACACCAGACTCGCATCAGTGCTTTTGTGAAGAGGGTATATGACTGAAGACCATCAACCTGAGGTCACTGCTGACCACAGCCACACCAAAAGAGCTCTGCATGGCTTGTCTGTACAGGCATTGGTGGCTTTTAATGGCAAACATCGTGCATTTCTTTTAGACATCAGAGTGGGCCGGCTGTCGATATTGTGTTAATCCTCAGGTGCATTAGGATTCCCTCACTGACTGCCAAAGTCTGTGAGGAAAGACATCTTCTGCCTAAGGGGCCCTGATAATGTCCCACCATTGCCATGTGCCAGGAAGCTTGGAGATGCTATTTTGGAAGCATGTTATTTGGAAATGTGTGTATAGGTCTTCATATATACATACACACACACACCCCACCCCATAGGAGATAGGGCTAGGCCTTCGGCCTGTAACCTGACTGATCACTTAAGCAGCACCCGCTAGTCCCAGGGGTCACAAAACCGTGGTGCCATTAATAAATTATGTACTGCCTGTGCCTCCCGTCTTGGCCCCCGCACCTCCACGACAGCACCGATCGCCATCCTCCCCCTGCCCCGGCTGTGCCGGTGGGGCCCGGGCTGTGCCGGAGGGGCCGGGGCCGCGGGGCGGCCTCACGCCGGGAGCCGGGAGCCGTTGCCATGGCGACGCCGGCAGAGCCGAGCCGCGGTGTGGGAGCGCGGCCCTGCGAGCGATCGTATCGATTAAAAGAGCTTTTTATTATTTTTATTATTTTCTTTAATAAGGGCTGTGGGGAGGGTGGTCCAGTGAACTCTATGCGTGGGGAAAGCACTGAGTGAAGTTCATATGGAGGACAGCCGTCAGGGCCCTTCAGGATCCCTCGGAGTGAGTGACCGGGCTTGTGCAGTTGTTCTGTATCATACACAGTAAATAAACTACGTCCTCCCAGTGCTGAGGTGCCAATGAGCACTCTCTGGATGCAGGTTGCGAGGAGCTCTTGGAGGCAAAGTTAATTTGGCTTTGCAGTGTTTAGGGACAGTGGTAGGTAGAGCACCCACCAGTGGGGCAATGCTCAAGTCCAGCTTTCCAGAGCTTCTCAGGTGAATCAGTCTGTGGCCACCTCAAGTCTTCCCGCAGGGATTCCATGGATGGTGGCTAAGGACCTTCTTCTATCTGGAAGAACAGCTCCTGTAATATTCATTATCCTTAGCCTGACCTCAGCGTGAGGATGCAGTGACCCCCATCTTAACAACAGGACACCCCGCACTCCCAAGCCTTACAACCTGTGTGGGTGTATGCGTGCCTGGGTGGTCCTTTTGCCCCCCCATCTCAGGGAAAGTGGCACGATGCAGTGAAGCAGTCTTCCGGCAGATCGGTTACTAAAGGAATTCATGCATCTTGCATCTTGAAGATGCATTATTAATGCCTGGACAAATCACATCAGGTGGAGCTCAGCAAGTCCCTGGCACTGCAAAAAGGAACAAAGGCTGGTTCTACAAGAGAGAGAAGGATGAGACAAATTATAACAGCTGGGAGTTTCTTGTCAGTAAGATGGCATAAAAACAGAAATGCTAAAATTGTTTGCACATACGGCAAGTTTATATTTTTATTGGGAAGGAAATTACACACTGCACTGAAAAGATGATACTATATCCTAATAAACATCACATTGTTGGGCATCTTTGAATTTCATGGCAAACTGGGCCAGATTGTTGGCATCCAAATTAGTTCCAAGCACAGTTTATTTAGTATCTGGAAAGGACTATAAAGACTGGATTTGCTAGCAGAGGGCCTGCTTCTCATCTCCTTGAAGTCAATGGCAAAACTCCCATGCACTTCAGCAATAACAGGATCAGGAGAGAGTTTGTAGCAATCTTCCAAAGAGTAGGAGGCAACACTGCAATAGCACGTGGGAAGGCACAGACCCCAGCCTCCTGGGCAGAGAACAGTAGTTCTTCATCTCTCTAACTCTTGATAAGAAGATCTAATTTGTGCAGTACAGGCTTTGATGCCAGCTAATATGTTTGTCCCCATGGTGCAAATACTCATCCAAAATCTGGGCCTTGCTGGCTTTGTTGCATTAGGAAGGGAAGAAGATGATAGGAACCCAGGATTTCTCTTGGAACACCCCTGCAGCCAAAGTGCTGTTACAACAAGCCAGGAGTAAGCAAGGTACTTTCTTGTTTGGAAGTGCAAGTCTTTTTTTTTTTAGTGAACATTCAGCCGCAAAGAAGTATATTTTGGTTTCATCCCATGACAATGCACCATTGGTTATTACTCTAGCAGATGGCTTTCCCAATGCCTTCTTTTACTGTTTTTCACTCCCTCACACATCCACCTACAAGCATACAAAACCCCAGCTGTTTCATTCACAATCTTCACCCTGCAGAGCTGCTGGGTATGCTCTCTGCTCCTGCCCCTTTTGCTCTTACCTTGTTAAGCTGAGTCCTGCTTTGGGCAGGGACTTGAATTGTTTCCGTTGCCAATAAATTAAAGGGCACTCAATTGTTGTTCCAGTTAGTGTCTTAAAAAAAAAGTTAAGTAAAAAAAACCTCAAAACTTTTGACTTTCACCCACCCCGTGTTTTGCTATTGCCATTTCAGCACACCAGTGCATTCCTGTTGACTTCAGACCGACTGAGTGGTAGACAGTATTCTCTTTCCTAAGAGCCTCTAAGGGCACAGTGGTAATTTGTGTTCAGCTGACAAAAAAGCCCAAAACACTTCCAGTCATCTTTTACTGAGTTGCTATTTTTTTCTCCATGAACATATGACTCTATAGGGTTTATATCAAAACTATTTATCTAAATTAAAAAAAAAAGTGATCAAAGTGCTTAAAAAGAACCTGAAGTAATTCTTTTATCACTAAAACAGTATGAAATGCATTTTCACTAAGTCACTGAAAACAGATCCAGCCTTTGGTATAAAGTGAAGAGAGGAGAGTATTTGTTAGGGATCCACATGAGATGTTAGGAGATTATTGAGATATCTCTAGCCATCTCTACAGTGATAATCACTCCCTCAGAGCAAAAGATAAAGCCCTCCAAGAAATAGGACCCAGTGAGGAGAAAAAGAGAAAGGACAAACCAGGCAGTTTTCAGTATAGCAAAAAGTAAAAAAATGTGGTTTTCTAATTCTTTAATGTATTGGTGAGCTGATAATGGTAACATTGTTTGGCCAGAAACGATGCATAAGTAAAGATAGTGACAGAGGAGAACTGGTATAAAAATTATGTATAGGCAGGCACACGCTGAGGACATTGTGGGGTTACAGATTACCTACACCCATCAGGAGATGGACCTGTGGTTAATGAGAACATCTGCTTGCAGGCAGCCAGAAATGTAATGTTAGTACATAAAAGGAAAGGACTCGAGAATAACATTACTTCAGATATTTAACGTACTGTCATAGAAGGGGTGAGGCATCATGGCATACAACATTGTGTTCAGGATTGATCAAGCACTATTGACAAAAGTTAGTTATTGGGAAACAGAAGAAATCATGATCACACCAGAAAGGACTGGAATCATGGGGAGGCTTTATGCAAAGAGAATCTGCACAGATGAGGCTGTTTAGATGTGACATCTCTCAAGTAAGGGGTCTTTAGTCAGACTTCATTGGTATTGAAGAACGTCAGGGCACTTAAGGTGGTTAAAAGCATCTAGAGAAGCCTTCACCTGAGGAAGGACCATGCACACATACACATGGCATTTGTTCCTGTACTTGAGGCCCAGGCAGAGTTAAATCACTCTCATCAATACCTCTGTTTCCTTTAGTAAATCCCTTGTTTGAATACACCCAAAGTGCATCTTCTGCTAGTTGCCTAAATTCTGAAAAGAGGATTTTATTTTATTAAATTTCAGACTCATTATTTCTACCACATTAAAAAGGGGCATTTTTCCAAAGCTACTTGTGTAATCTGTCTGTTAAATAAGAATCTTCCTGGCATCCTAAAGAAATGACATTCAATTTAAATATGTTACCTGCTGATCTACCAGAGAAGCAGGCCAGCAGGTTTTTTTGTTTGGTTTATGTATGCATGTGTGTGTGGTTGTTTCGTGGCTCCTGGGTAATGTTATCCATATTTTTCTGTTTGGAGAATCACTTTTCCCTACGCACTCACCAACCAACATGAAACCACCTAATTATATTTTTATAATCATGATTAAAAACCATCTAAATTATCCTTCTTGATGTACTCAAAGAGTTTGTTGATTGCTTTTTGATGTGTATTAGAGCTTTTTGCAGAGCCACATCAAATGGTTTGCTCCACAATGAAATAAAAAACTTGTAATATACATATGCACATCTTAAAAAAACATATATAATTTATATTCTGCTAATTAAGCTACATCAAAACCAAGTCTATCACCATGAAATAATTGTGTAAAAGCTACTCACCTATTACAAGAACATTAATTTCCACTTTGCTTTTTTTTTCAAAATATCGATTTTATCTTATACAAGGCAATTCAACATTTCAAAGCCTCAGAGTCTCAAAGTGTTTTTCCACATCCATAGAGACCTTAAATGTTGAATACAAAATCAAGTTTTAGAATAGAAAACTCAAGTAAATAATATTTTCGTGTAGAATGTGCTCCTTTTGCATAATGGATCACAAACATTATAATTTTTTGCTCTGTGTTGTTTTCACATTTGAAGTATGCCACACCAAACCCTAGCAAAAGTTCTGTCCACTGCAGTGAGAAGAGAGTTTGCAGATTATCCCCCTGATCTTTAGTATGAGACTAATTCATGGCCTGTTTTAACAAGAGACCATCAAAATATACAGATGTAGGTTTGGTGCTGGTCTGGTTAATCCTGAAGACTGTTTTGGGAGAACACGCAGACAGTCGGAATTTAGTGGAGCCTGGGATTTCTTAAAGCCATGAAGAACTTCATTAGGTCAGTTCATGGTCTATTTGAAGTTAAGCTTTGCTTCATGGCTGTCCAGCACCAATCACAAAGTCAACACTCCTTAAATAATAAAAATAAAATACCCTAGAAAAACAATCAAATAATTCAAACTGTGTCTTCTTGAAATCAAACCTGTTGTCATGTCAAATATTCACGCGAAATAAATCTGTAGGTGTGACTGAATGAATGGAGTGCAAGTGCAAATGTTGATGCTTTGCTACTTGACAGCCAGCACTCTACAGCATGAGCACAGAGGTTGATCACACATGCAAAAGTGTCCTCCTCCATAATCTTCTTCCTTAGCTGTGTGCATATGTGTGTATATGTGGAGGCTGTCTCTCCAGGAAACCTGTAACTTGCTGCCACTTAATCTGTGGTATCAACAACAGCTATGGGGTATTCAAGTGAAGTGCCATTCATCCATGTGTTTCCAGTTTGACTTTCAGTAAATGTTTAATGACCCTTTTCAATTACTGGGCCAAACCATATTTGACAAGAATGCACCTTGTCTAATACTAGCACTTAGACAGGAGTGCATTTTTTAGATAGCACTTAGTATCCACAATGTTGTCATGATATTTGTGAATGTACTCTCAGGTTGATCTTAATGACCACATTACAAAGGTCTTCTCATGCCTTGCTGTGTTATCGTCACTCTTTCCTTGACTTGGGTGATAAAGAACTGTCAGAATTCCCATGGGAACACTCAGTGTCCTGGGTTCAGGCCCCCAAAAGACATAGGCTTTAATGGCATGTCTGTAACTACCATTTGAGAAGTAGATTCCCTGTATGGGACCATGTGAGACCAATTGTTTGGCTTCTTCCACTGCATCTCATTTCACCTGTGGCCCATGTGTGTGGTACATCCCTCTGCTGTGTGTCTCATGCATCCCTCATCCTCCATGCAGGGTCTTGGTTTCAAGTGTGGTGTGGTCTCAGTCCTGGCCATGGGAGCCAGGGCATGTAGCAGAAGCTGTGTCCTTCAGGGAAGACATGGGCCCAGATGTCTGGACACAGCCATTACAGAAGACGCACAGGTATATGGGAAGTTCTACCAAATGCGAGGAGAACTTCTTTACTCTGAAGGTGACAGAGCACTGGAAATGGCTTCCCAGAAAGGTTGTGGAGTCTGTTTCTCTGGAGGTATTCACAGCCTTTCTGGATGCTGTCTTCTGCAGCTTGCTCTAGGTCATCCTGCTGTGGCGGGGGTATGGAGTAGATGATCATCTCCAATCCCTGTCATTCTGTGATCCTGTGATTTAAAGTAAGACAGATGAAGGAATATTGCTACTCCAATGACTTGGACAAATACTTGGCAAAGCAGGCAAATAAGATGTTGTGGGATGTGGCTGCAGAGCTGTGACTGCTCCTTTACCTGGCATCCAGAGGTATTTCCTGTAGTTCTGAAACTACGCAATGAATTCCCCCTCTAATGTTATGCTCACATCCTTTCCCTCTTAACTACCAGCCCTTCCACCCATCAGGGTATGAAAACAGATCGTCTGCATAACCCCTTCCTCTGCAGAAATGCACGAACAGCTGGGATCCCTTTGACAGGTTCTGGAGCATGCCCAGCCCAGCCTGGCTAGACTAAGCTCCTTGTAAAACTCTCTGAAGGCTTTGCTCCCTTTAAAAATACTTTTGGAGAAGCAACCACCACCATTTCTAGCTTACATCAGCCTAGGGGTTGGGAAGTAGGAAACCCACATGCAGTTCCTATCTTTGTTGGAAAGAATTCAAAGGCACTTCTAGTCATTAGGCTATAGGTTTTTCTGGGAATGCTTTATCACTCCTTGTCAAGCTGCACCACTGTGCAGAAAAAGGTTTTGAATTCTCCAAGAGAAGAGAAAGAGTGAGTGAAAGCGTTGACTCCTCAGGCTTGTGATTAGGCAGGTTTTTTGGAAGTAGGTGAAGGTAGGCTGCAGTCTTTCCTCCTGGCTTGTGCTTTAGCTCATGCCTGTTTCATATCATGTTCTTATTCTTTCTGTTTAACTGGTGCATTTTGGTATTTTGAGCAAGAAACTATAGTCTGACACCTATCTCCTGTGCATGTTCATGACGTCCTCCCTATGCAGTGACTGCATTCTGTGATCCAGTCACAGTGAAAACTTCTTTTTTTGACAATTCCCATCTCCCTTCCCTCCCCCACCCCCACCCTCCAGCTTTTTTCACAGTGTCATCTTTTATTAAGATCACATTAGCGCTTCTGGAACAGCCATATTTTATCATGATCTCTGTAAAGAGGATGAGTCAGACCATCTGATTTTATTTTGTTAAGTTCATTTTCGATTTGCTGAGTTTAGCTCAGATATGAACACATCTTGTTGAATTTATCTTTAATATAATACAGACGCTGGCACAGGCATTGATCTTGGTTATACTAGTGTAAATTTGGGGATGTGCCAATGGAGTGCTGCCAAGGCCATATTAAAATTTCACTTTCAGCATGGCTAGAACTGCTAGCTTCTCAGGAAGCAGGCTGCCGTGCTGGGAAGAGCCAAGGTACCACTTCTCAATAGCTCTGCAATTCTCTTTTGATTGGAGAATATCCCAGGTAACACAATTCAAGCAAAGTCAGACAGGGCCAAAAGGCTGCTTTACATAGCCTGAGGCTGACTGGATCGCTAGTTCACATAAGCCTTGACTGATGGGCATAAGCTGGAGGGATTTAATCAGTAAAGAGGGAAAAATGAAATAAACTTTGTGTGGATGGCAAGAACCATGACTACTCAATGTATTTATCACCTGGCTATTTCCCGGAGTCAGACTGTAAAACAAAGAAGAAGTGAAAGGCGTCCAACCTGTCCAAACCGTATTTGCACAGAATTAGCACATGCTCCAAAGCCTACATCAAGAAGAGGGAAGTGGATACTTTCATGGCTTTTCCCAGAAAATAGGGCTGCTGTGTAATTCCCCCCAGCTTAGCTGTGTGCCCCAATATTCTGCCATAAATGCTAAAAATGTGAATGACTGGCGTACTGATTTACCAGCTACCTAAGTATTCTGATATATCAGTATTCTGATGAGTTTTTTGATTTTGACACATATATAGGAATATAACTTCAAAAGGCCCAGCTGGTTGTAGCTTAGCTTTCCTTGAGAGTCAGAATGGATAATTTGTACTCTGTATCCATTGAAAAACTCTGTCATTTTTCGTGCTTTGTAGGTCTAAAGGCTGCTTAGCATCTGTCACTTAAGTAAAGCCAGGGCACATGATACAAAATCCTTTTAATATGTACTTCATGCTAAATCAGTGATAAACACGGGGTAAAATTGACCCTGCTTCTCTGGAATGAAACATGACAAACTTGGGTTGTGGGAATGGCAGCCTGCTGTGAACATTGATACCTCTGTAATTATTGATTTATGGAACTCTCTTTGATCAGCTATCTTCCTACACTTTGCATGTTTATTTGGTTGTTTAATATTACCTACGCACTAGCTTGTGAGCTCTGAGGGTAAGCGATTTGCTATGTATAATTTTGTAGTGGCATCTTGTACTCACTTAAGAGTCCTTAGAAACATCTGCAAAGAAAAACAGTAAGGTGTGGGTTTGCAGTCTTTGTGGAGCTAAAATTCCTTTTGACATTCATGCTACTGAATATATGTAGTGCTTTTGCCATCTTAACCTAATTATTTGAATCAAGGTTTGATTTATCAGATATTTTACAAATATTTAATCCTTTCAGTAAATAAAACTCACTATTAAAATACACAGCACACTTTACTGCCAGGAGTGACAACCTGGGATGAAGCCAAGACTATAGATG
This sequence comes from Heliornis fulica, assembly GCA_013399135.1. Classification (NCBI taxonomy): domain Eukaryota; kingdom Metazoa; phylum Chordata; class Aves; order Gruiformes; family Heliornithidae; genus Heliornis; species Heliornis fulica. The sequence goes on from VXBZ01003944.1 coordinate 226,475, forward strand.
AATGGGGTTGCCAAGCCTCTAGGCTTTATGTGGACCTTTGGGAACTGACTTCCTGAAGGCCCCAAGTGTAACTTCTAGCAAGGCAAGACCCACAGCTCTGTAGAGTGGACATCTGGCTTCTCCCTCTTCCCAAAAGGAAGACCTAAATGCTGGTCTATATTTACCCTGCCTTAGTAAAAACTGCAAGTTTTGTGGCAGCACAAGGCAAAGCTTTTTAAAAGACTGTAAGGCGACTTTAAATCCTCTGAGTGTAAGCAGACATCTGCCTGAAGTTCTGAGTGGACTTGGGACTTTGAAAGGTGGGTGAGCACTGATGGGTGGTGAGACAATTTTCCCAGTAGGGACCATGGCGGGCACACAAAGCCCATATCCTGTGCTGCTTAATAGGCTTGCGCTCATGTAGCAAAGCAAAACTTAAAAGGTGTGCCATAGGGTAAGTTTGTCAGCAGAAGGCTCTCTGCTGACATGGCTGAACTGGTACCAGTATCCAACTTCATGGGTTTAAGTATCTTTGCATTGTCCTGCCTATCCTATAAGTCTGTATTGTACTTGAAGAAATCATCCCTTTTGCCTCCAGGCTTTTTGTCATGCATGGATTATCAGAAGGTCTGTGGGAGCTTTGGTCCTTTTTCCTCTCTTTCTGCTTGGCATGGTATCTGGCCCTGTGTCACTTGGCTAAGCTGTGTTTGTGTGGAGATAGAGGTGGCTCCATCCATGTGGTGACTGCAGAGAGGGTAGCCTGTGCCTGTCCTGTGCCTCTCTTTCTGTCCTTAAGAGACCCTAGAAAACCTCAGGCTTCTTTGTCTTACCAAAATAGATGTCAATGTCTTCTCCACCTGTTGCACCGGACACTGCTGGAGTCATATGAGATTTGGTGCTGGATGCCAAAGGCCTGGGGATGTGATGGGTTTCCACTTACCGCCACTCACTGACTTCATGCCCACTGTTGGGACCCCCAGAAAAATTGAGAATCATAAGGAAAGCCGGCAGATGGGTCCCCGAAGTTTTATTATCGCTCAGGTACACACAGTCTGGCAGCAAACTTCTTCTTCCAAGAATCAAAGAGATTTCAGCTTGTCTGCACCAGAGGTGCTTTCGTTTAGTGATGTCAGCAGTCAGCGTGGAGCCAAGGTTGGCAACCTGGCAGTGGTTGCCCTCTGGCTTTGCACTTCTGATCCCTGCTGCTGAAGCGATGGGTGATTTTCATGCTGTGGGAGAAAATGGTCCCACATATCTCCCAAGTCGTTCTTGGTGGATGGCATGACTGGGACACCATTTACAAGTTTCTCATAGAAGAACCTGTCCCTTACACACAGACAGGTGCTGCACAGCCTCTTGGATGAGGGCATTTCCTAGGTACAGAGGCAAGATTTCTAAGGCTAGCCGATGGCTCTGAAATAGAAACAAGATAATATTTCCTTTCTCATCCTCTGTGGTCTGTAGGGAGGGAATAGAGACAGCCACCACTCATTTTGCAAGAGCAATTCAATTTTTAAGAAATGGGAAGGGACACTAAAAAGCACTCTACAACTTAGGGTCATTTAAGCAGATAGCACTGAAGCAAAACCTATGATTAAGAGCAGTAATTAATTTTATATACATTATTACATATTATTCAAATTCATTGCAGCTGGAAAATAATGCATCTATCACATTCATTTTATATTAATTTTCTTTTAAATAAGTCCTACAAATGTTATAAAGAGTTTGAAACGTAATTGTTAGCATGACTACCCTATCTGCAGCCAAATAAGCATTTTTTTATTAGACTTCATTTTATAAATGGAACATGGCTTTCAAGTTTGAATTCAATCCTCCTCTGCTCAGCATTAAGCCCTGTATTGGAGAGAGGTACACCACTTAAATGTTGCCAAGATACCTTTGCAACCAGAAGGGCAAGGAATAGTTCAGGTCTGTAAAGTGAAGGCTTTGATTCTGGAGACTAGAGCCAAATCTGTGGAGAAAATCCTAAAATTGCAAATACTGTGGATTTAGATTGATCCTAATAATGGATTTTATTATTTAGAGATAATAAAAATTCAAATGATGCGAAAAATAGTAAAACCTCTAGTTTAGTGAGATTGAAGTGTTTTTAGACTATGCTACATGAATGCCAATATAGACAATAGACTTTTGATAGCCATTCATCTAACATTTGCAGAAAGACATTAACAATAGATCACCCTTCACTGCCAGCTGCAAACACATAATATCATTCACAAATTATGTATTTAGGTTTTGGGAACATGAGACGTTTTTTGTAATGCTAATATGAAGACCGTGTGTCCAGAGATATTGAACAGAGAGTCTCTGGCCCAATCCTGATCTCTTTGATATTTCTGTTGACATCAAAAGCAAGAACCATATGCAAAGGGTTTAACACTTCCATCTGCAGATTGCTATCAAATTTGCCAGGTTTTCTCACTACTCACTATTACATGACTGTTTTTTCAATTAATAAATCACTGCTATTCCAGTCTTTAAACACCAAGTTTTGTCAAAATATTCTTTTTGTCATCATGCCTCATTATTGACCTTCCCACTCGTGTGGGACTGAACAACCGATCTGAGTCAAATAGGCACAAGGCTGTCAAAGAAGATGTGCACATCCTCCCTCCTTGAACTACTTAAGAGCAGTAGAACTCAGAGCTGATATCTTCCTGATTTCTTCCTCTCTCAGTTATTAAAAGTACCAGAAGGGAAATACCTTCACTGTCAGGATGACTATGTGAGTAGATGAATTAGGATTAATAGACATTTTTAATGAGCTTTCTAAATTGGTTATAGCAGAGAAGGCATTACAGTCTGCTTGTGCCCCCACAATGCCACCCCAGCATGGAAAAGAAAGAAAAGAGGAAAGATTGGACACAAACTACTTTATGGGAGTAAGTAGCTTGTACAAGAGAGATAACCAGAAGAATCTGAAAATTACTGCATCAAAGAGCTAATTCTGGATGTGACATCACTGTGGAGTGGGATGCTTTAATAAGGATGAGGTAGATCTACACCAAAACCCAGAATCTTCTGCAGAGATTAGTGAGCTATCAAAATCTTGAATAAGCAAGTCCACAGGGCACAGCGCAATATTGCGGGGATGTACCAGTTTGGGCCTGAGCCTGGGATATCCTGCATTGATACCACACTGAACCTGAGTCTACATATAAAGATCTGCCCTGTACACAATAAGCTTTGGAGTCCAAGCACGTCACTCCACCATACTTCTAGTGCTATTGTGGGCAATAACTTCCAGAGAGATACAGACCCAGGCGATTTCTATTCTATTGCAAGGTCTGGCGACTCTCTACAGTGTGACATTTAACACAAATTGTTTCAGTCCTTTGTTTTCATATCTAAAATTAGGATAAAAGAATAATCATATGCCTTTGTAAAATGCATCTGACTTTTAAAGAAAGAAAACCCTATATGAACTAATATTTGAATAATTCTTTGATAATTAATTTATTCTTGATAAAGATTCCAAGTAAGGAATTTAATTATTAGAGAGAAGAAGTAAATAATCAAATGGTGACTGTTGAAATAAATCAGGTTTTGGAAGTTTTGCAGTCTATCTATTCTTAGGGGCTGATGTTAAACTGGGCACTAGTCTGCTTTACAGGAGAATTTATTTTTGAGAGAAGACCAGACTCCATAAATGAGATATTAATGTTTTCTTCATTACAGCAAGGTCACATGCAGCTACATTTTCAAAACCCAGGTGTTCTGCACTTTAGGCAGTAGGTGCTCAGACAGATCTCCACATGCTGCACTGACTAGGGGTTTTCAACAGTTACCTTAAATGCTGATCTCTTCTAAAAATATGACCATATAATTACATGCTCAGATACTAAGAATTGTGACAATGGTGACTGGAGGCATGTGTACTGGTTCCCTGCTGGACACTTGGAAATTAGCAGTCCTTGCCTTTAGTTCTCAATGGGATTGCTACAAACATTGGCCTGTTGTTACAGATGGCTTCCTTATTCTCTGCCTAGCAGCAATAGAAAAATGATGCACCCAATTACTAGTGCCACTTAAAAAAAAAGTGCACAGTTCATTAGTTTGAATGGGTGTGCAGTTCTGACCTAGTGTGTCATTTACATATTATAATGAAACATTAGCATATGCTAATTACAGGCCTGAGCCTAGCCCTGGCACTTCTAAAGGATGCTGGATGATGCCCCATAGATGCTGGCTAGTGTTAGCTGTGCTCTGGACACCAGCTCCTGCTTCAAGCAGCAGCCTGGGCTGGTTGGTTCCAAACGTAGTACCAAGAGAAGCCTGCATTTCTCTCTGTGGGAAGGACTGCTGACTCAGTTCGATCATAGAGGCATTTTGAGGGAAAGCAGGTTGCAGGAAGATGAAGGAGATTTCTGGGGACCAGTCATAACCGGCATTCCTCTGTGAACAAAACATGTGGAAGCTGAATTTCTCTTATGCCCCACACTTCTAAAAATCTTTTGAACTTTGCTTGATTGCCTTGGGGTTCAGACTCCACTTACATTTGGTGCAGGAGGACACAGCTCTTCCCTGGCTTACCTTCCATCTTCCACTGCAGAGAAAAGCAGAGGCCCCTGGCTGACTCTCATGTCCTGAGAGACACCAGAGGAAGGATTCACTTGCCTCCAGCTAAACCTGCTGGACTGCCTTGATCGCACCTTCTAGAATGGAGGAGTCACAGCCCCTTTATTTTATTTTTTCCCCTTGAGGTAGTGGTGCTCCTGAGATGATTTACTTATTGGGTTGGCCAGAGCCCCTCACCTTTCCTTCTTGGCATATGCCCACCATACCATATAGCATTTCTCCTATTAGGAAATAGGGTTTAGTAAGCATGGTAGCTAAGCATGGGTGCTGGAGATTAGGGGAGATGCCATCACCTCAGCACAAATATTGCTGGTGTTTCCCTTTCCCTTGAGCTGCCCATGAGCTACCAGGGAATTGGAGCAAGGCAGCATCATCTGCCATTTCTGTAACTTTTGGGGAAGTGTTCCCTTCTTCTGTAGGCTGAAAGTGGTGCATGAAATAGGGGTTGTCTCTTGTTTCATGCTCATAGGCCTCTCCCACTGATAGTCTCTCCTGCCATTATACTTAGCTAGGTAAGAAGTATGTAAGGTACCCAGCTTCATGCACAAACCTATAGTGACATCTACAATACACAACCAGTCCCTCCAGCCATGGTCTCCTCTCCTATGTAAAGGGTGGGTAATGGGGTGTTGACTGGAAGTGATACTAACCATGTGCCCAGCACCGCAGCTGCTGGGTATGTCCTTCCCAGCTACTGGTACCTGCCCACCCCTTCCTCTCCTCTTGCCTGGAGGGGTGAGTCACAGTCAGTACTGTAATCCCCTGGTACTCAGAAATTATGTTTCAGGTTCTTATTAATCATGGGATTGGCAGTTAAAATAACAGTATATTAAAAATAACCCATTCTTTGTGCTTTCTGGTTTTGGAGCCACTAGGGGTAAGGGTCCCTGGGGATTTTCCTGCAAGCATTAGGCATTGCTGGAGAAGAGGAAGACGGAGGGGAAGGAAACACTTGCTCAAGTCTCCTGACTTCAGGGGCTGGGTCTGCAAGAAAACAGACAAATGTTGTGGAATTTATTGGAAAATTTGGCAACGCTGCACATGTTTCGTCCATAGGCAGAATAAAACAAGCCAGTCAAACTGAACCTTCTTTCTGTTGAATCTGTTTTTTCTAATGCCTCCTGATCCCAATCTCCATTGTTACACACAACCATCCAGAAAAACATTCTCCCTGAGTGCTTTCATCTTTAACATTTGCTCTTCCTGAGATTTCACTGCCCACTACCAGAGGTGATGGCTGTTACTACATGATTCTTCATACAAGTTTCACTGCAGCCAAAGTATCCTGTTTTTCAAACAAACTTCTATCAAGTAGAAGTGATTAGCCAAATTAATGTGAAGTTAATGTCCCAAAGCAGCAAAATTTGTTCTCAGAACTTCACGCGACATTTAGCTAACAGCTTAAAGAAAGGGTTCCATTTGATAAAGCGATCAGAAAGAGTCACAGCAATGAGCTCAGATATGCAGGCTTTGCTATAGCTTTCTCACTACCATAAATTAAAGATTAAGTATCAAATAATGTATTTAGCCAGGCAAGCATATGCAAAAAAAAAAAAAAAAGTGGGGGGAAAAAAAGAAGCTATTTGGAAAGTTTCTCAGTGTTTCCATGGTGCATCTTGGGAACAGTTGCTCTCAGAGAAACCAGCAGAGAACAGTAATGGGGAAAGAAGTTTGGCATTGGAAGGCCACAATACTAAACTGGAGGTGGAGGTCCAGGTCTTGAAGTCCTTGATATGTTAACGCTGAACATGCCTTTAACAAAACAGCTCACTGATCCCTTATGCAATAACCTTTCCAGCTCTGGAAATCTATATCCAGATCGTGTTCAGAGCAATACAAGATCAGGATGGTAGTCCTTTTGCAGGTGCATTGCCTGTGCTGCCTGGGGAAGTGCATGCAACACCTGTTCAGACACTACCTGACTGGAGTTGAACCACTGCAATTAGTCCCTCATTTTAATGAGCGCCAGAGTTAGTCCCTCATTTTTTTAAATCACCCCCTCGTGTTTTTATCCTTTGAAATACAGTTAATCCTCCATTACCAGGGAAACCAGTGAGGAAATAGCTCACAGCACCACTCAGGTGTGCTGGGCACCTCACAAGACCAGGCCAGATCTATATTGCTTCTTGTTTATTGTTTTCCGGGTCTACTTTGGCTGCATATGGGACCCTCTCAGAGGGAACACCCCCAATCTGTCAGTGGGGTAGGTGACTTCTGTAATGTGTCTGACTGATCCTTTGACCTAGAATGGCTCAACATGGCAGTGGGGCCACTCCAGCTGGATGGTTTCAGATTATCTCATAGAAATCTCCTCTCAATTTAAACATATGTCTTCTTTGCAAGGACAACTTCATTTTCTTTAAACCCAGGCTTCAGGCTTGCCCCACATTCCTAGGACTCATCAAAGAACTGTGAATCACTCTGCCCATTCACCTCAGATAATGCAGATAAAGTATAAAAATCCTTAAGTCTAGTAAGTGTTCGGAGGATGAATATTTGTCTGTCGAGCAGAGCGATTCTGCTTGTACTGCAGCATTAAAGAAATCCTGCAAATTAACATTCCATCAGCTACAAATCCAGCAACTTTGTGGGAAGCTTTTAAGAACATATTCCGTGGTCAGATGATGGCATATTGGGCTAGAACCAAAAGTGATTAAACGTTGAAATTAGAAGCCTATGAAATAAGCTGGGATCCCTAGAAAATCAGTGCACAGCTTATTGTAAATTTGATTATGAATTTTTTAGGCACTAAGTAGACAAAATTACTGTTAATCACATGTAAATTGAGATACTGGAACTAATCCACTGAAATTAGTGGGATTTTTGCCATTGATTTCCACAAGAGCAGGATCAGGCCTGCTCTGAGCAAGGAAGGGTAGGTGGAAAATTAATTTCTTGAATAAGAAAGACTTAGTCCATGTCTCACTATCAAAATGATGGATGGCTCAGTAAGTAGCCAACCCTCGACTCTTTTTCTCTCCCCCAAAATAGGCATCATTAGCTGAAAATCTGTGCCAAGCTCAAATACCACTTCTGTTAAAAAAGTCAGATTTTTGATAGCATGATGCATTATCATCAGAGGTCAAAAACGTAAACTCATTTACCAGATATGTGCTGACGAAACTTCGGTAACCTGCACAAAGGAGTAGAAATCCAGTTTATAATGGGGTATCAGTAGAAGGGTTGCACTTGTTAGTAGTGCTGCTGCTGTGGGGTGCCCTGGTCTTTTCTGTGTGCTGTGTTCAGATGGCATGGGAAACCTGCAGAGGCTTTGCAGCTTGAAGTTAAGTAAGCATCCTTACTGTGGACAGAGGGTTTTTTTTTTTAAGAACAGATAATATTTTTTGGGTAATATAGGGACTGAACCTCAGAATTAAAAGTAAAAAAAAAAAAAAAAAAGCTGCATTTTTGAGTGAAACAACTGCAAGGCAAAGAAAGAATTTTTTAGTATCCAGAGTTCAGCCTCAGTATGTATTTACCTACTGTAACGTTAGGGAATAAGTAGGCACAGTTTATGAATCAATTATTGATGGTGCTGTAACCCCTCCATGGCAGGCCAGAATGCACAAATGGCCTTTGCACTTTTAAGGTACAACCATCCAATATTGATCACTATTTTCTGTGCTGTTTAACCTCATGGACAAATCATTATCAGCTTACATTTATGGAGGCAGAGATTTCCTAATTTTCCTTTTCCTCTTTCCTGGACTCAGCACAGCAACCAAGGACAGAATAAGGAAGGAAGCTAATAATCACTGTAAGCAGCCTCTGCACCATATTCTCAAGCTCTTGGAGATGCTTGGCCAAAATTCCATCCCGAGCCTGGCTCTGCACTGGTCTAGCTGAGTTCCTGAGGACTGAACAGTGACAGCCATCGGCCATTGGCCATGCCTTACCAGCCACGCTGCTCCCTCTATTTTCTCCTGTTGTGTATGCCAAAGCCTGGTGGAAGAGTCTTTACCCTTCCTGAGAAATTCCTTACATAAGGCAAATTCCTCTGAGGACCTTTATGCATGATTTACAGCATCATTATGCTATCACACAGCCATAAAACCCATAAAGTCCCAAGCTCTGAAAGCAAGACTCACAGAGACTCATGCTTTCTTCTAACTGCTCCTATACCTCCAGAATAAGTGCAGCACAAACTGCCTCTCCCCAATCCCAACAGCCAATGCGATGCTCTGGCATGTTGCAGTGGATTGACAACCACTTGCATGGTGCATGTGATGCCTTTGAGGGAGAATAGGGCTGGAGACCCCCTAGCAGATGTGGATTTACCTATGACATGTTCAGGTGGCAGAAGTTGCACCCAAGCACTGTGGCTCTTCCCACATTGTCTGATGCTAGAAAGTTTTCTCCTGTCATCAGAAAAGCCACTGCACAGTCTCTGCTGTCAAAAAAGAAGACTGAGAGTGTAGGCAAATGTGAATTAAACACGACTGCTCCAGTACTGTGTTATGACAAGCATATTTCAATCCATTATTTTCAGCTACCCAACAAGAAATCATTTTGGTGTCACTGGCTAACTCTATATACTCACTCATTTGAGTATAATGACTTTGGTTTCATCTGAAGATTCGAAATTCCTCTGGGCAAATTGGATATTTTTTTTAAATCTTTGTGGATTGAAAAATTTACTAGCCATGGTTGATTTCCCATTTTGATGGGTACATTGCTCTCTTAGCTATCTCTCAGTCAGAGTATATCACCTGAAGTGTGAAGTTCTATAAGCACAAATTATGCCTGATACTGAGATGCCTTCTTTTTTTCCCCTAATTAGTAAAGTTAATTTGATTTAAATGGCAGTTCTGCTGAGGTACTTGCGTTTATTCTGCTTTGAATTCATGAATGTTCTGGAACTGTTTTCAAAATATTAAATGAAGCTATATATTTCCTGTGGTCAGGCAAAAAAAACCACAAACCCACCCACAAATTATTACTTGAACATTCTATTCACAAATATTTTGAGAGGCTTGCTTTGCTTTATTCATGGACTTTGATTTTTTTAGGACTGGTGACTTCTCTTATGTGGCAGAAAATTGCAAGTCTCAGCTAAGAAGACCCAAGAAAAACATAAATCTCTTTACAGGAAACATGTTATCCTAAGACAGTCTTTTTTTCAGTCTGGTGTGTTTGCAGACTCCTGTGGGGCCCAGCACTCCTGCTTTGGGGACCACAAAAGGTAAGCAAAACCAGCATGCCCACTGCCTGTAGATTTTCGTTTGCTGTGCAGAGATCCCCATCTCCAGCGATAAATCCTTAAGGGTCCACAATTGAAAAATGTTGAAAACCACTGCTGTAGGAATTGTGCTCCTACCTTGGAGCTATCTTTGCTAATTGGGCAGAGCTGACAAGCAGGTCCAATATGAAGAGAGATCCCCAGATTATTAACAACATGATGGCATCTGGAAGTTTTGTAGAGCAATAGAGGCACGGCTCTAATCAGGGACTTTTTCAGCCCCTTCTATAGCCCATCTGTTAAAGATTTAGCATATTATATGTAATGCCCTCAGCAACTGACTTTGATGTATTTTCAACTGTGAAGTATCTTTTTTAACTAACATAAAGAAATTATTGTTTACTATTCGCTAGGTCCTTAGAATGGAATCTCTGTAAAAGTCACCAAAGTAAATGATCTATACTTTCAATATCTAAGAAAAATTGATATCAGATGGAATTACTCTACTATCCAAAGCCCACTAAGTAGTGGAGATTCTTTTCTGGATTTCACTAGGATTCTAATCATGGCCAAACTGTATATGACAAAGAAAATGTGTTAAACTTAGGGTACTCAGAGTTTAGGTGGAAAATAGGAAACAATGGGGTGCAAACATAACTACACTGATATGAAGTGATTTATTGTAAGTGTTAGAATAGAGTTTATTGCAAAGCCTTGAAGCAGTTTGTTCTTTGTTTTTCCCTTCATGCAGCACAGGCAAGGGATGTGTCCTGGCTGAGTTCCAGTTTAGGAAATTACATTTTTCCTGACCCTACATTCACCCTACAGTGCCAAAAACCCCAAGAGATTAAAAAAAATAAATTCCAGTCCTAAATAGTACTCTGCTGCTCTAAGTATTAATCAGCAGGTACATCTGAGGGCTTCCTTCAGGTTTAGCAAGAAAGAGCACATCATTGTTTGCAGGCCTCTTCATTAAGTTATTAGGCTTTCATCCTCTAGAAAGAAAAGCATACTGTAAATATGAAATAACTAGTTTTGGGAAGCCTTTATTTGTTTCTGAGCTAGTCTATATCTTTTTTAACTAATGTTAGAGTCCTTCTCTAATGTCCTTCTCTTCAAATTCATTTTCAGTGTTTGTCTTAGCAATAAGATCTTTCCCCTGTTCTTCCTCAAACAAAACCTCCATCTAATTTGCAGGGGTTAAGAGTGTGTGCAAACCAGTCTGGATTTCAGCACTTGGCCCTTATGGCTGCCATGCAGTGTTGGCTTCTCAAGGAGTTTCCACAGCAGCTGTGAGATGCCACCATGCAAAAGTTAGTAGACTACCAAGAGCCTGACAATGATCTGCAGAACCCGGCAGAGTGTTTTGCTGTTCCAGGCTGCTGAAGCATGTAATGTGCTGAGAGATCCATGGTTTGGGAATGCCTGCTTGAGGTGATGTTTCAGCAAGTAGCTTTACTCCTGTAGCTGTGTTAGGAAGTGTTTTCCTTAAGCTTTTGACAGGAAGGCTGAATTGTTGTGATTTCTCATGTGGTTCCTAATGATATCCATTCATGTGTCTAGTACAATGCTGGGAGCAGGTGATAGAGGAGTATAAAGAGTACATGCCATGTGGTATCAGGCCCCTATCCATGCCACCAAACTGTCTTCCATGTTGTGAGGACACAGAAGTGCCAGGGCACACAGCCCTAACAACATACCAGATGCCTGCCGGGATGCTTTCAACATTTCCAGGGATTTTGACTTCTTAATGCCAGTTGTCTTCAGATGGCAATGAAACTAAATTGTTGTGTAGATTCCTACAGAATTAAGGCTGGTGAGTCTCAGGACTAGTATGTCCTTCCAGGCCTGCTTTAGATCCAGCTTAAATTTTCCTGCAGGTAAGTCAAAGTCACATTAACAGATCTCCATTTCTTCCTTAGCTATGCAATCCAACAGCTTTCTTGAAACTGATGAATGAGAATAAATGATGCAATCACTGCTTAGATGTTTGTGTGTGTGTTTTTACTGTTTGCAGTTAGAGCACGGCAGCTCTGCTCTGTAAGAAGTCACCAAGATACTGTCATTTTTAAGGTGAGCTATGCTGACTACTGACATTCATTTAGAGATAATAGACTCTGAAATTGCCCAGTTTTGATTTACAGACATAAATTAGTAATAAAAGCCTCTAATGACTTTAAACATTTTGCATTGATAATTAAATTGTAAAGGGGACTATAAATGGATGGGAAGAAGAGAATATGTTCCTATTAATATTTATTATACATATTACAGGCTTGACTTACTTATTTGAGGATGAGGGGACACTCTTTGCACTAGGTAAGGATCAATGCCACAGTGAGTGACAGACCTTGCCCTGAAGAGTCTACAGTTTTGAGAAAGAAAAACAACCCAAAGCTTGCAAAGAGATACAGTGTTTTACCTGGGATAACAGTTAGTTCTCATCAAGGATGCTGGAACTGATGTGGTTAAACTGTGTGCTCTGGAAGGTAGAGTTGTGAGGTGGATTAAGACCTGGTTAAAGGGAAGAAGCCACTGAGTTGTGATCAATGGAACAGAGTCCAGCTGGAGGCCTGTATCTAGTGAAGTCCCTCAGGGGTCGGTACTAGGACCAGTACTACTCAAAATATTCACTGATGACCTGGATGAGGGAATAGAGTGCACAGTCAGCAAGTTTGCTGATGACACAAAACTGAGGGGTGGCTGACACACGAGAAGGTTGTGCTTCCATTCAGCAAGAGTAGACAGGCTGGAGAGCTGAGCAGGGAGAAATTTAATGAGATTTAACAAGGACAAGTGTAGGGTCTTGCGTCTGGGGAAGAACGACCCCAGTTACCAGTATAGGTTGGAGACTGGTCTGTTAGAGAGTAGTGAAGGTGAGAGAGAGCTGGGGGACCTGGTGTACAGCAGAATGACCACGAGCCAGCAATGTGCTCTCATGGCCAGGAAGGCCAATAGCATCCTGGAGTGTATTAGAAGGGGCGTGGCTAGTAGGTCAAGAGAGGTCCTTCTCTCCCTCTACTCTGCCCTGGTGAGACCACACCTTGAAAGATTTCAATACAGGGCCACCAAAGTGATTAAGGGAGTGGAATACTGGTTTGAGGTGAGGAAACGCTGAGGGAGCTGAGTCTCTTCAGCTTGGAGAAGAGGAGACTGAGGAGTGACTTCATTAATGTTTATAAATATGTTAAGGGTGAGTGTCAGAGGATGGAGCCAGGCTCCTCTTGGTGATGGCCAGTGATAGGGCAAGGGGCAATGGGTCCAAGCTGGAGCATAGGAAGTTCCATGTGAGTGTAACGAAAAACTTTTTCACTGTGAGGGTGATGGAGCACAGGAACAGGCTTCCCAGAGAGATTGTGGAGTCTCCTTCTCTGGAGACATTCAAGACTAATCTGGACAGATTCCTGTGTGATTTAATCTAAATGATCCTGCTGAGTCAGGTAGGGTTAGACTAGATGATCTTTTGAGGTCCCTTCCAACCCAGAATGTTCTGTGATTCTGTGATTCTGTGATTCTGCGATGCCATCCAGAGGACCTTGACAGGCTTGAGAGGTGGGCCTGAGTGAACGGCATGAAGTTCAACAAGGCCAGGTGCAAGGTCCTGCACGTGGTTTGGCTCAGTCCCAAGCACAACTATAGGTTGGGTGGAGAGCAGCCCTGAGGAGGATGTGGCATTATTAGTTGATGTAAAGCTCAACATGGGCCAACAATGTTTATTTGCAACCTGGAAAGCCAACTGTATCCTGGACTGCATGAAAACAGTGTGAACAGCAGGTCAAGGGAGGGATCCTGCCCCTCTACTCTGCCCTGGTGAGACTTCTCTTGAGGATTAGAGTACTGAGTCCAGTAGAAGAAAGCTATTGAGCCACTGAAGTGAGTCCACAGGAGAATCACAGAGGAGGCACTTCTCCCATGACGATGGACTATGAGAGTTGGGCTTTTTCAGCCTGAGAATGGAAGGCCCTAAGAAGGTCTTAAAGCAGCCTTCAGTACCTGAAGAGGCCTACAGGAAAGATTGAGCGAGACTTTTATCAGGGAGTGTAGTGATAGAACAAGGGGTGATGGGTTTAATCTGAAGGAAAGTAGATTTAGATCAGATATAAGGAACAAATTCTTCCCTGTGAGGGTGGCGAGGCACTGGCACAAGTTACCCAGGGAAACTGTGGCTGCTGCATCCCTGACAGTGTTCAAGGCCAGGTTGGATGGGGCTTTGGGCAGCCTGGTCTGGGGGAGGGTGTCCCTGCCCATGGCGAGGGTGTGGGAACTAGTTGGTCTTTGAGGTCCTTTCCAACCCAAACCAATCTGTGATTCTGTGAGTCTGATTCAATGAAAAGTGAGAATCAATAGTTGAGATATGGTCAGTTAAAGAACATTTCAGCCTTCACTGGATAATTTCATGGCTGTAATGCAAGCTTTCTCACCTCAAAACAATATTTTTCACTAGTAATTAATCATAATGAAAAATTTACTTCTAATTTATAGATTTATTTAATTTTTTTTTTATATATATAACATCACTCTCTGGCAACAGTAGCTGCTTACACATTTTTCTGGCATTAGTTACCTCACTGTCAAAGAAGACTGATTGTGACTAAGTTTTTGTGTTCCGCAAAGAAACTCCATGCATCTCCCATGTACACAGAACCAGCATTTAAAATGTAAAAAGACACACTCAGTTACTTCCTTATCCCACTTCTTTGCTTTCTGAAGAGGAAAACCTGAAACGTATCTAAATAGGAAAAAAAAACCCAAACCCAAAAACCCCCAAACCAACAAACCCAAAGTAGATTTATTCTACAATATTCAGGTCTGAGTGAGAAAGTTAGGGTGTTAAGTTAGAAATATTTCAGATATTCATTCACAGATTTACAAAAAAGAACAAAATTAAAATGTATGAGTAAATCTTGTCTGGATTTTCCTAACCTTGAAAGTTCATAAATTAATATTAACCTCAAAGTTCAAGAAAACTGCAATAGATATGTACTCAGACTGCTGACAGTTTCTGAAAGAAAGTTGCAAAGATCAGTATCATAGGTTTTTGAAAAGACGTGGTATCAGCTTTTAAACATCTTCTCCACAGGCAGGGGCAGAACAAGAACAGAAATTGCTTAGGATATGCCTTCAAGCTCAGCAAGGTTTTGAAGGGATATGTTCATGTATCTGCTCATCTGAAACAAAACAAAAAAAAAATCACTGAGTGATTGATTTTTACCCCAGCATAATAACATTTTATATGTTTGTTATGAATTGCTCTAGATGCTATCTGGTGGTTGAGTGCTACACAAATAAAGATAAATTAAGTTATTCACTCTCAGAAACTTCAAAAGAAAAGTGGTGCAGCATTGGTGATAACCGACTAGTCTTACACAAAGTTCTTTTGCTTGCTTTCATAGGAAAATCACAAAAAGAGACAATCTTACATAGTTCACTAATTAAATTAGCAAGATGAGTGTATATACATTAATAACACATAATTCAGATGCTTTTCGCTTACATCATGAGCAGATTTTATGGGATTTTAAGTATTCATTATGGTGGATTCTCAATATGAAATATAACTCCTAGGATCCAATGTCAAATTCAGGGTCTGATTTTCTGCCCAATGTTCTCCAGTTCTTGTTGATGTCAATCACAGTCCATAGGGATCCTATTAGTTAAATGACATGGTGTACAAATATCCCATAGTAAAGTGGTAGATTGCTGGAGTTGTCTCCAATGTATGACTGTGTATCAATATTTGAAACTTCTTTTTGTTGCTGGATGTATGAGAGTACTGTATGAGAACATCCTGACTGGCTGAAACTGAATGCCTATCTAGTCCAGTAACCTATGATTAACAAAACCAAATAGGAGATGCTTAGGGAAACAGTTTAAGAACGTGGGAAAGAATCAAAATATCTTTGTACTAGGACAATACTCTTAAACTCTGTCCTGATGGTCCGGTGTTGTGTGTTTTTTTATTGTCCAGAGGGATTCCTATATATTTAGAAGGAAGGATACTGTATAAACTGAGATTGATCTATACTAGTGATTTGTTTAACAGAAATAATAATATTTTTACAGAATTTCTCCGTGTCTTCTTTTACCATGTACTAGTTTGATTCACAGTACAGCTTTGGTACATGTGAGTAAGATTTCTTAGAGAGCAAACTAAATAAATCTCTTCTCCTGGTTTGTATTTGATGCACCCAAAATCCAAATGGAGTTGTAAGGCTACAAATAATTGACTGGTACTTTGAGTAGCTTTGAAACACAGGCAAACAGGGATGTTCAACCCAGAGGACCAGGGTGAATCTAATCTGAAATAAAGCCCTGTAATTGTATACAGTGTAAATGCAGACACTTCAATAACGACCTCTCAGGCTGTGTCTGAGAGGGCAAAGCTGCAACTCTTTCTTGAACTACTGAGCTGCAAACCAGTCTCTTTCCACTATCTTGTGGAAAGAGACTTCAGCATAAGGAACTCCATAAAAATCCTCACTGATGGGAATTCATGAACTTTTGTAGCAGCAGTTAATATTAAACAATATTACCTACATACCCATCTCTCAGACATAATTTTAGAAGTTGCTGTCTTCTTGTTCAGAGAAAACAAAATGTATCTGAGAATTCTAAAACAAAAAAATGCAAAGGGAAAAAGCTCTTTTTCCCCCTTTCAAATACTCCACACAGTTTATAAATTAGTTGCCATTGAATTTATTGGAACTCTGGATATTTTCAGTGATATTATTAAATCACCTGAAAAAATTGGGATAAACAAGAATTTATACACAACATTGGGTTGCAGGTACTGGTTAATATCTAAAAATCTGCTTCAGTGAGGAGGATAAAAAACAGAAGAAAAAGGGACCACTTAGTTACAGAGTGACTGCAGAGTCCTCTTTCCATGCTGCATAGTCACACCCTGGACCTCCACGTCAAAATTCCCCTGTGTGGCATCTGCCATGTGTGGGAGGGTGTATGTACAGCCACACTGGCACATAACCATGTAGAAACTAGCTGATAATGCAGGATGTATCGTAAGCTACTGTTGCTCTGAGCAGCAATAACTAGCTGCCTGGCTTAGGGAATTGTAGGGCACCAATCACTGTAGAATCTAAGTGCCAATAATGCTTAACATTTATTTTACACTTTACAGAGTTAAAGTGCTGTAGGAACATTAGCTAATTAATTATTGCATCTCCCTTGTGAGGTGGGTCGGTTGGTAAGTATTAGTCCCATGCTACAGATAGGAAAACTGAGATGCAGTGTTTTCCCCTTTTATTTTTCTACTGCATTCTGTAAAGCTCCAGACACTTTCTAAAGGAGTTTGCTGCAAGTCACTTGCCCAAAGCCACTACTCAAGTTGGGGGGCTATGCAGAATTAAAAAACTGGACTCCTGGTTACCTGTTTCTGGCTCATTGCTCCATGCACTACGCAGCCTGTTTCTGGATGGTAAGGAGGCTGTTACATTGCAGCAGTCACACACAAAAAGCAAACAAAGCATAGCTGAAGCAACAAACTCTGACAGGTTGGCTCTGTCCAGAACTCCAGGAAACATGTCTGGGTACTCTGCTGCCTCTACTATAGGTTTCTCACACAACACCTGAGAGAGGGTAGATATGCAATGGCTTTTGAATAGGCATCCAAAGAACTTTGCAAGACATTGGAGCTGTGCTTCTCAGTTAACCTGCTCCTCATGAAGCCCAGAGCCATGACAGGACTGGGATATCTGAGAAAAACTCAAAAATATTTCATAAAGCTTTCCATACTGTCATATCATTCATCATTCCAATCATTGGAAGTGACCTTAAAGTCCAAGCAGTGACTTTGCTGCACATATTTCAAAAAGAAATTAAATTTCTATTTGACTTGTGGATTTTTTGGAACAACTCTCAGGGGCTTGCTAGGACTTGGAGATGTGCCCCTTTGATTCCTCTATAGGTTGCATTAGTAAGACAAGAACATTCATAGGTGTTGTAGAACATCATTAATAGAATCATAAAATCATAGAATCCTCATGCTGGAAGAGACCTTTAAGATCACTGAGTCCAACCACAGCCTAACCCTGCCTAGTCCACCTCTAGACCATGTCCTCAAGCACAACTTCTACACACCTTTAAATACCTCCAGGGATGGTGACTCCACCACTTCCCTGAGCAGCCTGTACCAATAATAGTCTACCCTTTCAGTAAAGAAATTCTTCCTGATATCATTGATGTAAGTAATAAATTTTTGGAGTTTACAAAAGCACCAGACCTCTGAAGTAGCAAACTTTATGTTTTTCAGAAGGCACTGGCTTCCACCTTAAGTCTGCTGGCGAGTCCACTTTAATCCTCCTTTGAGTTTTACACTTTGTGAAGCAAATGCCTTCAATCTGAACCCTGCAAGAGGCACTGGGTGTTTTTCTACACAACGTTTCAGTTACAGCCCAGAACAAAAAGGCAAGGATGATTCACTGAGCATCCAGTAAATTATTATATTTTTTGAGAACGAAGTGTGGGAGCTGTAAGGTGCTTATAGGTGAACCACCCCCAAATTTGCTCTGTCTTCTGTGGAAACACTGCAAATGTCAAGCGAGTGTGTTGGAGCATATATTAGTGTTTTAATGAAGATGGTCCAAAATACTGAGTGATGAAAGTCATGCTTGGGGAGTGAAATATTTGGAACTAGAATCTGTGAATGATACTTCCATGAATATTTTCTTACTTGTAGGGTTCTGACCTTCTCTGTGTTTGTGGTAGGAGAGAAATAATCTGATCATAGACAGTGCCTGGAGAATCCCTCTACTTTGACTTGTACAGGTTGTGTTTGAAACTAGGAAAGGGTCAGTCCCAATAATTTAGTGATTATAAGCCAGACCCCCAAACCATCTGATGAATACTGAGTTTGCTAGTCACCTTTTGGTAAGCCCAAATAGTATTTTCAGCCTTGCCTTTGCAGTTGTTTGCACTGAAAGCATAATTAAGCTCTCTTTACCTTCTTAGCTGTGAATACAATCTAATCACATGCCTCTGACAGCTGATGCTTTAAGAAACCCACAGGATTCACAAGACCCGGCAATTTCAAACGCGATCCATAGAGCTAATTGCAATTCTTCATGTAAGTAGGACTAATTACGTGTATGTACTTGACCTTTAAACGCCAGTTCTGTTTTCTCTCTGAGACTTTTGTATTTTTAATTTCTTCACCTCTCTGTTTATTGTTCTTAATCAAATTGTGCCCTCAAGTGATTAAGAACTCAAATTAAGGTTTCATACTTTTTTTTAGTGTGTGATGGGAAGAAGAGAGTTAACACAAGCACTTTCATAGCAATATTTTAAAAAGTTAAATTATTCTTTGGTTGATTTTAATTGTTCTTCAAAGTGCTAACACTACAAATATTGCTGTTTTATGCTAGTAGACGAGATCAAATGATGAGAAATTTCCTATAATATTATTATAGTTATGTAATAGCAAGGTGTCTTCTTTAATTAAGCAAGGTGTAAATCAAAAGTACATAATGAAGAGTGCATTTGATTTTAAAAGTCACTTTAAATAAGATAGTACATAATCAGTAGCATAAACAAGATTATAAAAAATCATATTTAACTTTTTGTTTTTGCAGCAGGCTTTGAAAAAGCATTTCTGGTAGCCTTCCCTGGCTTTCCCTAAGTATTGGCAGCCTTGGTAAACTGGCAGGAAAGAGAATGCAGAAATTATCTAATTCAAATGTCTGAATCATTGTGTGTTGGCTCCACCAATCTTTGCGTCCTACCCTTGGGTTCTCCTGCACCGTCCATCACTACCGTGCTGGGGATTGGGCTGTTGCCTGCAGCTAATGAATACTGCATCACCTCCTCTTGTTTCATCTCACCTATCAAGATGGAAATGTGAAATACCGTAAGGTGAGTCTCATTTTGCCTCCTACCATCAACAAAACCATGAAGCAGTGTCAAAGAGTGGGAGGCTTGGATTGGTTTTGGGCTGCTCTCCCTTCTGACCTGGTGCCTCTGCTGGAAAGCTGACACCATTTGCTGTGGGCAAGTTGTAATATGGTTTGTTTAACAGGGTAAATCATGCTTTTATCGCTGGAAATAAGATGTGGTGGAGACACGTTGTCATGGTTACTTAGCCATTTCCCTGGAGTCACAACACCAGTGTCCCGGAGGGGACATAATTCTATTTTATGCATATGCATGAGGCTAGCAGGTGCTTTGGCACTTTAATTATATATATTTTTAAATGGCTAACTGTAAAACTGTAACAGAAACACAGAGTAAAAAAGGATAGGAATTGCACTCAGGAAGAAGGCAATGGGATTGCCAGGGAAAGGTAAAGAAGTGTTTAGGTTTCTGAAGGCCATTGCCAGAATTTAAAATAATTTATATATGTTTCCTAATTATGAAGGAAAGTCAAGGAGATGCTAAAAAATTATAACCTCCAGGTAGGAGCATATGTGAAAGAAACTTTACAGACATGAATTCTTACATGAAATTTTTCTCTAGGAAAGTTACTTGGCTTATGGAAATGGCAAGAAGAGTAGGAGTGAGAGAAACAAGAATGGATAAAATACTAACAACTCTTAAATAATTAAAAAATCCTCCCTCTGTCCCCCAAACAGTAATAAAACACGTAACTACAAAACTATTGGTAAATTATTGGTATCATCAGATACTTTCATGCCTGTTCAAGAGGTTTTTAAGTTATTGTGTCTCATTTAGATGTTGTCCCCTTATGTCACTCATCACCTACCAGTTCCTGTTGTCCCAGGTGTTAATTACTTTCCCTCAATTAAAAAGGCCTAGGTATTTTTGTCTCAGTGCAGTGGAAAGTAAACCAGCTTTAAGTCAAAATTACTTATAAGGACAAACATCTCCCAAATTATCTTCAGATATATCAGATGCTGTGTTATAGTTGTCCATTCAGACACTGTACAAGTCTCTGCATGGTTTTGTACAGGTAGCTGATTGGTTAATGTGTCTAACAGTAAGATGAAATCATGAAGTCTGGAAAACCTCTGAATACTGGTACCTGTCATACATAAAAGGTACCATGCTGAAAGGACAACCCTTTTCAAATCATTGACATTATTTTTGTCTCCTACCACTGAAACATGAAATTCACTTCACTACTGCTGAGCATGTTAGGGATGTTTTGGACTTACTTGAAGATTTCTGGAGTTGGCAGTCACCACAGTCACAGAAGGTAAGACATGAAGAATTTTTCCAAGCAATGTCCAGATCTCTGTGCTGTACTTTTTAAAGAAGGTAGGGAAACAATTATTTTGTGGAAAAATTAAACCCAACAAACAAATCCACAAATAACTTATTTTTTATTTTTAATTTTATTTTAGTTGGTGGGAATGCAAATGAGGCTCTATTTTTGAGTGTCTTCAATTCAGATCAGGCATTATTTTGGTTTGATAACATTCACTTGGAATTTGTGATACATGACATATTTTTGTTTCAGGGATATGCAAAGATATACTTTGTATATACATTCATAAAGACCCATACTTTAGATCTTTTTCTCCCTCTCCACTTTTTCTCTTTCCGACTTATTTTTTTCCAAAGTGGATATGCTTTCACACAGTATTGTCTTTTTGACAGAGAACCTCATTCCAGTGAATGTTTTGTCAAATATTTTAAACAGTTTTGGGTTTATGCCCTTGAGCATCTTTTTAAAAGCATCGCATCCGGCTGTGCTTTCATGGGTACTTGGCTCAGCCCCAATGCCCTGCTGTACTGTAGGGCTGTTTTTAACTCAGGTCAGCTCATGGGACCTGCAAGAAAGGGGCAGGAAGAAGCAGGGCTAGGAAGAACCAGGAGCTGCTTACTGAACCCCTTCTATCAAGAAAAATATTGGTGTAACTGTAGGTTTTGGTAGAGCAATTATAATATGTCCTCAGAAACACTATTTCTCAAATGAATTTGACTCTATCCAGACCCCTCTGTCCCCAGTAACTGCTATGCTGGAGTGAGCTCAAGAGGCACAGAAGCCAAAGGAGCCATTAAAAATGTTTATACACAGGGTGAAAAACATCCATAATCAATTGAAGTGAGGTGTGGACTGAAAATATTAAGAAACATTGTTTTCTCCTGTTGCAAATTTGCCTAAATGTTTATGCTCTGCTGGAAATATTTCATCACAACCAAAGCGTGTTTGGCTCATGCAGGTTCTGATAAAGGTTCAGGCTCTGTGTTCATTACCAGAGCTCTCCTCCAAAAAATTCTCTTATGCAATCAAACAACATTCATTTCTTGAATGTTAGCAGCAATTTTTCCCTCCATGGTGAACTTGAAGCCTGAGAAGTATTGTGGCTGTTTTCTGTGGCCTTTCAGCTAGCTAATGTAACTGCACTGTAGTTATGGACATATATTGTAAAATGTATGTGTTCAATACAGCCAGAAGACCAAAGAAAACTTGAGATATATTGAATTATGGTTTTTTTTTCCCAGATGGAGCAGAAACTTCCTAAAAAGAAACTGTGTAGTATACATGCATTTAGTCAGTACCTTTGGAGGATATATATTAACAATTTATTCATGGCAATGCCAAATGAGTTGCATACTGTAGGCAAACTAAGTCTTTGCCATACAGTTAGGGCAAAGATTTCTACAAATTAATATTAAAAAAAAATTGCTAAGATATCAGCTCAACAAAAGACTTCAAGAAAACCTGTGTGGCTGTGGCCATGTTTCCTTCTAGTACCAGGCGTACCAGATATTGCCCCATCCCCTCTCCAACCTGCCCAGCACTGTTGGCTGGAAGTTATTGTCCTCTAGGCTCAAGCAGCAAAGCTGATCCTGCAACTGCTCTCTGACTTTGGTTGGTCCAAATCAACCATGTGTACTCTTGAAAGAGGTATTTGCTGACATGACTAGATATTAGTGGATCAGGTTAAGGAGAGCTCATACAGCTCTACCGAAAGGTCTGAAGGGGCACTGCGCTCCAGCAGAGACGAGGATGTGCAGCTGGGATGCTCTAAGGCCGCCACGTACGATCCACTGAGCTGGCAAAGACTTGTAGTGAGGAGGACGTCTGCTGATTCTCCCTATAATTCTTCCAGAAGAAATGTTCTGATTCAGTGCAGCACTACAGCATGTATTTTCACACACAAGATGAATGGGTTAGAAGCTGGGGAGAGACCTGAGCGCCAATGGAGCCCAGGATAAAACTTCTGTTGATTTCAACTGAGTGAGATTTCACCCCTGTGTGTAAGTACTTTGTCAAATGGGCCTTGGGACCCCTTAGGTGCTGCTCAAAGTAAAAGAGTAAACACTTATGCCTAATCAAAGATTGACTCCTTTCTACAAGAAGAATGGGCTTCTTTGGCACTACTGTATCTAGCTCTGCTCCTATGTGGACCAAGTGGTCAGTGTGTCAAATGCAAAACTTGAAAGGAATGGAAATCCAAACTCTTGCATCTGCACCACCAAATCCACCTTAGGGGCTTGTAACACCACAGTTACTACCATATTTAGACACCTCATGTATTTATCCTCAGAAGGACTCTGTGAGGTGAGGGAGCGCTGCTAATCCTGCAGTTCTGGCAGCTCAGTGGGGACAAATGGCTGCACAGTGCCACACAAGTAATTCACTATCAGTCCTCGCTCTCCCATGGCTCAGGGTAATGCTCCCATGCTTGAGAGTATATCCCTTCTCACCAGGTGCTTTACAAAAAAAAATGTTGTCTTGTGTACTTGGTAGTTTTACTGCATGAAAAGTGACCTGACAATCACATTCAAATGTGGCCAAGAAATTTCTACTCTTGCAAAAATATGTAGCCATGGAGCTTATATGGAACTACTGTTATGAGAAAGACAAATTAAATGGGTTCTGGAAATGATTACTATAATAGACTTAAGAGGAAAATTTTGTTTGAGGAGTGTTGTAGGAAGCCAAAACTTGACGCTGATGTGAGACTGGGCTCCAGAAGAGTCTGGGAAGGCTCATTCCTCTCATGTCCCATCTCCTGAGCAAAAGGAAACAGCCACTGTACATTTCTAGACCAGGCTGTTAGATTTGCACAGCACCTAGCACCATCCAGTGCTGTTTTTTGCACAAGCCACTGAGGTGCTTGGCACTGCTCTGTAAAAACAATTTCCTTAACTTTAAGCTCAACCACCCAAAGTCTCTTAAAGTGTGAGGTACAAGTGAACAGTTTTGCAGAAGCCGATTGAAGCTAAGAGGAGCAGTTTGCTATGCTATAGCTGAGCTTGAAGTAACACAAAACCAGAAAAAAAAAAAGCCAGAAAAAAAGCTTATAACATCACCTGTTCTACCCCTCTGTCTTCTTTGTAACTGTAGCATCATGACCTGATTATGTCACCTCTGACAAAGGGTCAGATATCTCTATGAAAAGAAAGACTAAAACCCCAACAAGTAATCTCTCCCATTTCATTGCAGTCCTGGTTAGAAATATTTCCTAAAGTCAAGCCTGAAATTCTGCTTCTGTCATTCAGTTCCTTCACCACAGATGTGGCAGAGCACTCCTATGCCCTTCAACAACTTTTTACATCCATTAGGACTGATATTAAAATTACTGTCATCAGAAAGACTGTTATCAGACTTTTCTTTGTTAAACAATACTGAATTTTAAAATTTTTTTTTCTAAAGTTACTTTTTGCTCATCCTTTTCATCCTCTTTTTTGTGGGTTTTTTTTTTCCTTGAAAGTTACCTTTTCTGTCCCCAGCCAAGGTTAGACACAGAATTTCAGCAGAGGCTTATCAGTTCTGGGAAGAGCTACAGGATTACAATGTGATGGAGAAACAGAATTTTGTTTAAAATTGCACCGAAGACTTGTTTAGAATCATAGAACCACTTGGGTTGGTTGGGTTGAGACCTTTAAGATCATCCAGTCCAACCACAGCCTAACCCTGCCTAGTCCACCTCTAGACCATGTCCTCAAGCACAACATCTACACACTTTTTAAATAGCTCCAGGGATGGTGACTCTGAGCAGCCTGTTCCAATACTTAACTACCCTTTCAGTGAAGAAATTCTTCCTGATATCTAACCTAAATCTCCCCTGATGCCATTTAAAACCATTCACTCTCTTCTTATTGCTTGTTACCCAAGAGAAGAAACCAAGCCTCACCTCTCTGCATCCTCATTGCAAGTAGTTGTAGAGAGCAATAAGGCCCCTCAGCCTCCTTTGCTCCAGATTAAAAAGCCCCAGCTCCCTCAGCCGCTTCTCACAGGACTTGTGCTCCAGACCCTTCACCAGCTTCATCGCCCTTCTCTGGACATGCTCCAGCATCTCAACGTCCTCCTTGTAGTGAGGGACCCAAAACTGCACACAGCACTTGAGGTGTGGCCTCACCAGAGCAGAGTACAATGGGACAATCCCATCCCTACACCTTCTGGTCACACTATTCCTGATACAGGCCAGAATGCTGTTGGCCTTCTTGGCCACCTGGGCACACTGCTGGCTCATGTTCAGACGAATGTCAGCTAACACCCCAAGGTCCTTCTCCTCTAGGGAACTCTCCAGCCACTCTGCCCCAAGCCTGTAGCATTGCCTGGGGTTATTGTGATTAAAGTGCAAAACTTAGCACTTGGCCTTGTTGAACCCCATAATGTTGGCATCTGCCCTTTGATCAGCATGTCCGGGTCCCTCTGCAGATCAACACTCCCACACAATTTGGTGTCATCTGCATACTTACTGAGGGTGCATTTGTTCCACTCATGCAGATCATTAATGTTAAACAAGACCAGACCCAGTACTGAGCCCTGGGGGACACCACTTATGACCTGCTTCCAGCTGGACTTAACACCATTCACCACAACTCTCCGGGCCTGGCCATCCAGCCAGTTTTTGACCCAGCGAAGAGTGCCTAGTTTCTCCATGAGAATACTGTGGGGAACAGTGTTGAAGGCTTTACTGAAGTCCAGGTAGACAACATCCACTGAGCAGGTCACCTCGTCATAGGCGGAGATCAGGGTGGTCAGGCACAATCAGCCTTTCATAAATCCATACTGACTGAGCCTGATCGCCTGGTTGTCCTGCATTTATTACGTGCTGGTACTCAAGATGATCTGTTCTATCACCTTCCCCAGCACTGAGGTTAGGCTGACAGGCCTGTAGCTCCCCAGCCATGGGTGTCCATGCACCAGCTTACAGTCAAGAGGTACCACACCAGTCAGCCAGAACTTCTGGTAAATAAGGGAAAGTGGCTTGATGAGTACTTCTGCCAGCATCCTTGGATGGATCCCATCCAGACCCATTGACTTGTGCGGATCCAAGTGGCAGAGCAGGTCACTAACCAATTCCACTAGGATTATGGGGGCTTTGATTTGCTTCCTGTCCCCATACTTGCAACTTGCCATGTCATCTGCAGCTGTATAAGCACTGCACCACACTGTACTGGACACAGATCAGATCTTTATAAGATTTCATGATAAATACTCTATTTTTGATCATAAACCACAGTAATTGCAATCCAAAATGTTCTCTATCTGCTCTATAATCTCTTATGACTATAGCAGGTAGAATTGTGTCAAAACCTTGCTAAAGTCAAGGTGCTTATCGTCTACAAATTCCTATTACCCACATGGCCCGTTACACAGTCAGAAAAGAAAATAAGGTTCATTTGACATAGTATGATACATAAATATTGATTTCCAGATGCTTTACTTCTTATAGAATTATTCTGAGGATTGAAGTTAATTTGACTTCTTCAATAACACCTCGATTCTCCCTTTTGCCTGAAAAAAGTGCACAGTACTGTGTTTCTCTAGCTACCTAGTTCCTCATTCCCTCTCCACAAGTTCCCAGGAACACTGCTAATGACTCTGAGACAGCTTCATCCAGTCCTTTAAGTATCCTATACATAATTCATCAGACCCAAAGGATTTAAAAAAAAAAAGTACTTAAATGAATACCCTTTACCTAGTCTTTCCCTTTTCTAGGCAAAAATATCTTTTTTTTTTTTTTGTCATTTTATTCAAGGCAGCCACATGCTCACAAATGATCTTTCAATTGACAAGGCTGCAGGAACCCCACTTCACATATAGGCCTTCTCAGCATCCTTTTTGAGACTCTTCTGCCTCGTCGTGATTGTTCAGTCAACACTGCTCTTGGTTTACCTCTTACTCCAGATGCACATACAGAATGATTTCTTCTTACCCTTGGTGCCCCTGCCTAATGGTGTTTCAGTCTGTGTTCCAGTTTTTCTTGTTCTGTCCTTACTTGCTCCTAGTAATCTCTCATACTCAGCCCATAGTATTCAGACACAGCTTCTTCCTTCTGTGCCCCCCACACACATGCTGGTCCGTCTGTCGCCTTCTGCGGGGGCTTTTACATTTCCAGCATTGTCCAAGCCCCCTTGCTACCACAGAGAGCTTCTCTTGATCAGTTGCAGTGGCCAGTTGCAGTCGCCCTCCCACCATGTAAGTACCTGAGTTCTTTCCTGTATAGTCATTACCTGTACAATTTTCAGGTGGTTTTAGCCATCTCTACATGCCAGGCTTCCAGAAAGTAAATGTATCCAGGCTGAGGCAACACCCCTCCTGTTTCCCTCCTGCCTGTTCTTCCTTCATATTATTATTCCAGTCATGTGAATTATCCCACCAAGACTCTGTTATGCCAATTAAGTCATAATTTTGATCTTGTATTGAGACTTTCAGCTCCACCTGTTTATCCCAAATACTTCTTCCATTAGTATACAGACATCTAAAGTGTTCAGTGAATTGATTCCCTACCCTCTGTGTCTCTCCTGTGACCTTATTATGAATACCAAAATCTCTGAAATTTTAGGCTCTTATCAGGATGCTCTTGTTTATGTTCGCATTTTTTTTCTGCTAGTCAAACCTCTCCCTCGATCCTACTTTAAAGCCCTTCTAACTGGGTTAGCAGCTTTTTTGGAATCAGTGCAGCAGGAAAACCTGAACACCCTCCAGTAACATCTCGGGCTGTGGCAGGCAACACCCCTTCCTCCCCCATCTCTTCCCTGCATAACAGATCCAGCCAGCAGAGAACCTCTCCCCATCAGAAGTCGGTCAGAACCTTCTCAGCTGTTTTTTTGCTTGTTTTGGGGGAGAGCTGGCTACAAATCTCATAGCTGGGATGGGATGAGTGGTTTTCCTTAGCGCTGGGATTTAAATATCACTCGCTTCCTGGATAACTTACCTGGTTTTTGTCTCCACAGGAATCATCTGCCTTAGGAGGGAGCCAACTTTTGCATTACTACCTTTGGAGAAGCTGTTTCCTTCTCCATAGTTGGTGGATGCTCTAGCTATCCGACCTCTTTGTGCTTGGTGCTTTGTCCTCACACACCACATCCTCAGACCCCCTGCAGCTCCCTGGTTTATCACCAAAGGCACACATGGGTACAGGCACCTCTTCTTTTGTTTGTCTTCCCTTCCCCAGTAGAAAGGAGAGAAAAGCCTCATTCCTTGCAAATCCAACCCAATGCAGGGGCTGAAGCACCTGGGATCAGCATTCCTTACTGGTGCAGAATGATGTCCAAGCTTGTCTTCATATACAGGTACAGACGCACTGAGCGAACTCCACCCTTAAACAGAGATGTTGGGATTTGTTCTTCTCTGAGAACGGGATAGATGCATCAGGATGTATCTTCTGTTCATGCCCATCAGTACATCTGCCTGGGCACAAACCCATGATGAGATAGCTTCAGCCAGTCCTCTAAATATCCTATACAAAATTCATCATACCCAGAGGACTTTAAAACACTGGAGAAGGAAGCCTTACAGCTTCCACATCACAGCTAACTCATCAAGCTGACCTGCTTGGAGTCCAGGCAATGCAAGTGCATGTTTCACTGCTTCTCTTCATGCAGGCATGTTGTGACAAATACACTTCAGCTACATTTTATTAAAAGTACAAGGTGGTAATGCTACCAACACAGTCCATCTTGTGATATTTTTCCCTCCAAGTATGTTCTAGTGAAAGAACATTTTCTTTAGCATGTGAAATGGTAAATATCTCAGAATATTAGGAAAACATACAATAGTTGCATTTTATTATAAACAATGACTACCCACTAGGAAAATACTAGAAGAATGAAACCCTCTTCCTTTTCCTGTTGATTGTGTGTGTGTGTTATGTTTTCAGGCAAAATGGCATTTCCTTCCAAGTCTCGACGCTTCATTCTTTCCTAGTGCTTGCTATTGACATAACTTCCTAAGTTATTGTTATTCCTCTTATTGATTATTAGTGCCAATACATGGAAGGCTTATACCAGCATCCAGCTCCTTCACAGACACTGCCAGCATCCTATTAGAAGTCTGAACCCACCCTCAGGAAGATAAGGGAAGGTGTGAAGGACCAGCATTAATAAACAGGGGTACCAATTGTACAGGAATTATTGTAGTTTGTGCATCTCTGTTTATCCGAACGTATTATTTTATACAGAATGAGGAAATGCTAACATTGTAGTTACTGATGGGACTGAGTTGGGCAGATCAAAGTTATAATTACCATGTTCTAGAAATCCCTATTTTTGACGATGAGGTTTTTAAGCCTATAACAACATACAGATCCAATTGCAAAAGCTTAAAATTGCCTCTTCAGTAGAAGCAGGGCTTTGATTTCATCTAATTTGACCCTTCCACTGCACTTATAAGTGCACTCCAGTGTGGCGAGAGATAAAAACTTTGAAATTTAAATGTGCAACTTGCAGCTGAGGTTGGATTTGCGAGCTAGGACACAGAGTACCTTTTGATGAGCAGCAGTTTTCATTACAGCTGTCAGAAAATACCTCCCCATTAGGAAGCTATGAGTACATTTAATTCAAGTCCAACCCTTCCAACACCATCACTTACAGACACTCTTCTGCTCTGTGAGTGAGGTTCTAATAATACACTGAGCCATGTGGGACACACCAGGGTGATTAATGCTTGAATGTGAACATACACTGCACAGAGTATATTTTCCCCCTTAAATGTGAATATATCTGGTTTTCATTGATATTGAGGTAGATTTGCTCTGTACTTGCTCACATGAGGAAGCCTAGAACTGTGGGATCTATCATTCAGTAATAGCTCCTGATAACACTAACACTTGGAACACGGCAATGTAAAAAATGTGAATTCATATTCACTTTTAATAAACTGGGGTAATTAGTCAGTTGAAATGCAATAGAAAGTGACAGCCTGTGACACATAAAAGACTGCAGACTGACAAAGACAGAGCTCCTCTTCATTGCACTAACATCCGTTTCTTCATCAACATTGAATTTTTTCAGTCTCTTGGCATTTCAATTACATTATAAAATGAAGGGCTAAAATCCTGGCTCTGCATTTTTTCCTCTCCTCTTTGAGACTAAAGAAAAGAGATGAGAAAAACCCCTTTGCAGTTTGCTTCTGTACCTCCTGATATGATGTCAGTGGGCCACAGGATCCACAATACCCATGATGCATACAGGAGAAGGTGTTCAGCCTTCACGTCATCAGGGTGCTGCCGGGACTGTGAAATCCTGACAAAGGTAAGTGCCTGGAAGACAATGAGAATGGGGCAAAGTGGG
This sequence comes from Heliornis fulica, assembly GCA_013399135.1. NCBI lineage: Eukaryota > Metazoa > Chordata > Aves > Gruiformes > Heliornithidae > Heliornis > Heliornis fulica. The sequence continues at coordinate 256,686 of VXBZ01003944.1, forward strand.
TAAAAAGGTAGTGAAAATATTTATGACTAAACCAGAATTAACCCTGAAACTCAAAACGATTCAAACACTCCTTTGCTCCTTGCTGGCATCATGTCCCTCAGCATTGCCAGTGCCCAAAACCTAAGGAGTGTCTAATGGGATGGTCAGGTAATTGATTTCTGACAGAAAGGGGGTCTCACATTACCACCTCATCTGCTCCCCCTTTTCCCAGTGATCCCATCCTTTGCTAGGCTGCTCTACAGAGTGCAAGGAGCTGGAGGTGGCAGCATGGCTGGCAGGGCAGTGCCCTCATCCACACAGGATGCAGCCCCATGGTACTACAGCAGAGGAGTTGATGGTACCAGGATCAGCCACATCTCACTGGGGTGTAAATGCACCTCTCAGGCCAAGATGGAGGCCCCAGGAGGGCTTCTTCCCACTCATCTCGTCTTCTCTCTCACAGAAGTCTGGTCCCATGGCTCATACAACCTCACCTGGAGTACTGGCAGCCAAAATAGGGGTGAGTGAAAACACTGCAGACTCTCATGTCACACCAGAGCCTGGGTACCCTTCACCTTGTGCCGACTCTTGTGCCAGGAACTCCTGGTTCTTTGTTTCCCCTTTTCATGATGCTTTTTTTGTAAGGTCCTGATTTGAGGACATAAATGGTGTTCTCCTATGAAAGCATATGAAGGGCCAGATGCAGTTGTGTCATTTCAGCAGTTAGTGAGGTCAGTGAGAAGCAGTACCTTTTATGAGATCACATGAAACAACAGTAAAACACAGACCAGCTTTTAGACATGCAAGTCCTTCAGCAGGACTTCACTTACATCCTTGGAGAAGCCCAGTGTCCAGAGCACTGCTGCTCTTCTCACCATTCAGGTCCTCTGAAAATCTTACCATAAACCTCCAGCAGAGAAAGAGAAGTGTGAAGAAAGTATTTTTATGTGAAGAACAACTCGTGTTTAAATCCCTGTTTTTTAAATGACATCAAGACATTTTGCTGTGCAAAGCCTCAGTTTATTGACTGGTGAAACATCAATGGCTTACTTCCCAGGCGTGCTATTTTTGTTAATTTTTATATATGGTTTTGAGAGCCTTGGATGGAAGGCACCAAGGCCAAACTGTATAATTTTCTCAGAAACCTCATGGTCTCATTTGGTTCACTCATATGTCAAAGCAGCTTTTAATTTCTCAGTCGTGGGACTCAAGTCTTAAAATATACTAGCAGCCAGAAGCTCCCCTTTAAGTACCTGAATGAAAGGGTCAGGTTTTCAACTGTTTTCAGTCTCCTGCAGTTCCTATTGTTTTAATAGAGATGTGCTGTTCAAAAAACTTAGCTCCCAGCTGTAGGCATGAGCACTTCTACTGCTGTGACCTAATACTTCACAGCACAGTCACCACTTCTATCATCTCAGTGAAAAATGGATCTGGAGGGGACCTGTAGTCAAACTAGCATCCACAGAAAAAATGGTGCAGATCTGAACTACCTTTGAGTCTTATTTTTCAGTGAAAAAGAAGAAATCTTTGCAGAAGTGAAATAAGCAGCCATATATTTTGAATAGGACTTACAAATTTCAGAGAGGGTAAAAGGCAAAAAATGTGTTAGCAGCACTGCTGGAATTATTCATTTGTGAACCGTTTTGTTGAAAAATACAGCCCTGAGGTGTGCCACTTGCTGCCTTTCATCTGTCCCTTAGGTGCTCTGCAGAAGGTGCAGCCTGGACACTGTGACAGGTTGCTGAAGGCACCTGTTATCTTTTCCATCCTCTAACTGGACTTCTTACGTCTGACATCTTTCTTCTATCATCAGTAAAGTGGGTTTTTTTTATAACCAGGTGAACCAAAATTCTGAATTTTATGCAGTGAGGGATATGAGTTTGAATCTCTGCTGATAAACTTGGGATTCATGCTTACAAAGGTTTGTTTGAGTAAAATTTAGTCTGTATGAATTAGTCTTCCAACAGATAAAAAAGGTGAGACCTGAAGTGCAGGCCAGTATCTGAAGTGGCATTAAACCAATGCTGGTGAAACTAAACTGTTTTACACCAGCTGAGGGCTCTGCATCCGTTTGCTTAAATCCAGAGAACTTTTCACAGAAAGGGTTTTATTCTCACTCTGTTCAGCCAGCCCTACTCATGATCAGAAATACAAGTGTTTGTCTGCCAGGTCACTACAAAAGTGAGATAAATGTAGAGATGATGAAGAAGTCTTAATCACAGTCTACTTTTAACCCTTTCAATTTTGTCCGTTACCTCTAGACTAATCCATCCTAGCAAATCACCTTGAGCCTGGCAGAAAAAGCAAGGGAAACAAACTGGAGCCTGTTTTCACCTTAAGCAGCCAAGTGGTTAAAGGACTGGCATGTAAACAGCTCCGATACACCTATGCTGTATTATGAAGTCCAGTGGGATTCTGCTTTAATCTTGAGAGGGAGTGTGAGGGGTTTGTTTTTCACAGGGGCTTTAGCCTACAGTTAAGTGCAAACACCTGCTGAAGTACTGGTAATTAGTAGGTAATTAGTAGCTAATGTTCTTAGAATTTAAAAAGAAAAGCTTACATAAGTAATTACTTACTATTTCTTATAATGTGCTGCTTTTCCTGAGATTTCATATCCCCAGAACATTTGCCAAGTTCCTAGGTTCCTCAACATACTAAATTGTTTATTAATTACACACGTATATTGCTTGTAGAAAAAAAAATAAAATGCATTAAACCGCTGTAAACAGGACCAAGTTATCTTTTAAATTACAGCACAAGACTCATTGGAAATGACAGAATTTGCAGAGGGTAACAGCTTTAGGAGGAGCACTAATTTGGGGCTGGGGGAGAAGGATGGTGGGGGCTGGAGCAGCGAAAGCAACATCTGGGTAGCCCAGAATGAGTTCCTTTCTCGTGGGTAGGGGATAGAGACGTGAAGAGAGAAGCTGCCTTTGCGGTGGGTGTTTTTCTCAGGCCGGTAAATGTTTAGCACAGCTGCAGACCCCCGGTTGGGTTCACGCATTCCCAGCTCTGTTCACACATTTCAGGTGTGCTAAGAGTTGGGGGCTGCTCTGCAGCAAAGCGGTTTCAACGGTGTTTCGCTTCTTGTTGAAGAATCTTTCCTGGATCAATGGAAGAGCTAAAACATCTGCCTTGTCAAACTTTTTTTCTGCAGTCAGCACTCACCATTTTCATGTGTGAGAAGCATTAAGGCAAAGCTCTGCTTCTCTGCTTGCCTCGGACCATAGCTAGCACAGGATGCAGCTATTTAGGCTGTGATTGCACTTAACTAGCTACCAGCCTCACTCTGGCAGTGTGCAGGACAGGTTTTATACAGTGGGAGACAAGGAGAATGCCTGCTGAGGTCCATCCTTGACTGGATGCTGCTCACCAGATGTCCTCCTGTGTGACCCTGCCAGTACTTCACCAAGAGCCTCTTCTTATAGGGCAGTAAGGTACACACACCTTGTCCTCTCTACTGTTCTCTCCTGTGAGGTACAGGACATACAAAGGCAGGATTAATAATAGTGAAGACCATGTAAATGCAAATCATAATCCTATGGAGTAGTCCTTGCAGGGAAGAGGTTGATTTTTACCCTACAAACTCATGCACAAGTGTGAGTTTGGACAAAGAAGCATTCAGAAATCTGCCATCTTCTCTGAGCACATGTGCAGCAAGGCCCTGGGGGCAGCTGAGCTGTCTTGGGATCTTCTCATGTAGGATGGGGTCTTTTGGAAGAATTGAGAAGGGAAAACTTGCTTGCTTTTCAAGGAAAGTCACAAACTTGAAGGAGCAGCCTTCCCGACCACAACCCTAGTGATCTTCCAGCTCCTATCTTCTTTTGCCCCGTTTCACCCCATTTCAATTAGGACTATGTAAAATAAGAGCTTGTGGGGCAGCCTGGCCAGGGCCATGACGCTTCAACAGAAAGGTGATTCAATTGAAGATGGAGCCAGAAGCTGAAGTGCTTCTTTTATTATTACCATTCAGAGTTTTGTTTTAGCTTGGCTGTGAATAAGAAAAAAACAAACAAACATTCACAAATTGGACTAAATGAGATTAAAGCTGCTGGTAGGCACCAGCTTAGCATACAGCTTGGGTTTCCTCAGGGTTTTGGGTCCTTCAGCATTCTTATTATTCCTTTCCAATCAATTAAGATATATGCAAATGGAAAAAAATAATAAAAAATTAAACAAAAGAAAAAAAATCACTTTCAAAAAATAACCCCTCCCCAAGGGTGGTGGAGAGTTGGCTGTTGTAGGCATACATAGCTCTTGAGAAAAACACCCACAATTTCATGCAGAGCTTTAATACTAGCTGATTAATCTCTTTGAGGTGTACACCTTGGAAGGCTCCAAGCTCAGCTGTATCTTAATAGCAGCTAATATCAACTCCTCTCACAGAGAGGCAGCAACTCTCTGAGGAGATGCTTAAGTACTAGGGCAGCATTTGTTTCTTGAATGTTGGTTCTCCTCTTTCCTGGTGAAGATGAACCAGGTTTGTCTTTGTTATTTACCTTTGCTTTAGGGTTTATACAACATTTACCACAATTCAGTATTTCCTGAGCTGCAAACAGCATTGCTGGTCAGGGCAAAGAAAGCACCTGAATTGTGGCATCCTAGGTGATGAAGATCCTTTTTCTTGCAAAGACTGGCTTTGTGTCTCTCACAGCGTTTGTTTAGTGAAAATGTGCTAGCTTCAGTTTTTTTAATTAAAAGTAGTGTGTGCTTCATACTTATATGGTAACGATTTTTAAAAGTATTTATGTTTCTTAAATAAGCAGTAATTAAAAAAAATTAAACAGCAAATCTGTGGCCCTTTAGGAGCTATTTCCTGCCACTGTGCTGTGCACCAGGGTTGTGTGAGGCTTCCTAATCATAGCTGGGGACCAAAGCTGATTACTTGTTCTTCAAAGGCATCGGTCCGTATATCCAGACTACAAAGTACCATCCCTGTGTTTCAGTACCATTAGCAGTGTAGGACAGAATGGAGTTGTGATTCACTTCAAAAGGAAAAATGTACCCCATCAGCCTGATTTAATTCCTCATTCTTGTAGCGTGATTGACTCAGGAGGAGGAGGTAAGTTACTGTGGAAGGAGAGTATGGTAAGAATATTGACACAGGAGGAGAGAGTCTTCTATTCCTTGCATTGCAATAGAAAACTGCTTGAAAGAAAACAGAAATACCACACAGCAGTTTAAGAAAGGGAGAGTAATTAATTCAAATAATTTTGAACACAAATTGGCATTGAAGTACAAACACAATTTGGCCAGGACATCGGATTAATGTACCTTGCCAAAGGGTTTATGGTATTAAATCATCTAATCTAGCCACACTTTCAGGCCTGAACAAAAGACCAATTCTATAACTCAGTCCCCTCTGTAGCCCTGCTCCATGTGCCCTAAGGTTTTTAATACAGTTTTATTTAGATTTTCTGTTTTGAAGAACAACCTTGAATAGACAACATAGAATCATAGAATCATAGAATGATTAAAGTTGGAAGGGACTCCCAGAAGTCATCTAGTCCAACCCCTCTGCAAGAAGCAGGGACACCCCCAACTAGATCAGGTTGCTCAGGGCCTCATCCAACCTGGC
>VXBZ01003944.1:262379-403115 GCA_013399135.1 Heliornis fulica
TCTCCAACTGGTCCATGTCCTTCTTGTGTTGGGGGTTCCAGAACTGGACACAGTACTCCAGGTGAGGTCTCACGAGGGTAGAGTAGAGGGGGAGAATCACCTCCCTTGACCTGCTGGCCACGCTTCTTCTGATGCAGCCCAGGATGCGGTTGGCCTTCTGGGCTGCAAGACCACATTGTCGGCTCATGTTGAGCCTCTCATCCACCAGTACTCCCAAGTATATAGAACATAGTTCTACTGTTTCTTTAGCATGCTACATAAGACATGTCTCACCATGAGGACTCAATTCAGTTGCTGTTTAAGATGCCCCATGGTGTCCAAGACATATAGCAGGACTGGTAGATCTAACACATCACCAAGGGAAGCTTCTTGGCTCTCTGGACCAGGAACTATTTCTTGTTCCATATGTCTATTGGAAACAACACGCTGATGTTGTCATGATCCAGGTTGGTGTTGTAGCAAAGTGGTAGTACATTTGAATGCCACTGTGACAGCCAGTTTTGTTATTATCAAGCAATATATCCTTACTATGCTCTGAATATTGTTTGTTTTGATACTCTATGAAATTTAGGACCAGATGGAAAACAGTTTTTCTGAGGCTACTACATCTTCCTGGAGGGATACTGGAGAGATGAGCTGGATAATGACATTTTGCAGATTGATTCCTGAAAACTGGTTGATTTCAGGTCAGTCATTTTACTTTTGATGCAAACGGATGGTAGATAACAGAGCGAAGATACACTTGTTCTTCTCTGCCTGTGTCTCAACTGATGCACCATTTACCCAGCTGATGTATCGGTTCGCATATGAACGCTGTGTGCAAGTAGCCCAGGACAATGTTTATGCACTGTAAGCTAATCTTGCTCTCAGTTATAACCATTCCATTCCACTCCACTCCTTTCATTGGGGTTGACAGGTGCAAACGAGAGTAGCCAATTTTTTTCTTTCTATAGAGAAATGAATGAGATATTTCAGGACTTGGTTGCCTGTACATTTATAGTAATAAAGTAACCACAGTGATCACATAGTGGCTCCTTCTTCATTGCTGCTTTGGGGGACTATCTCAGCTCACTTAATAGGTAATAGGTTGATAACCCACCCTGGTCAGTCTTGGCCTAGGTTAAACCTGAAATAGTGGTGGATAAAAGATGCAACTCTATGATGGCCTTCAGAGTGGTTTGATATGTGAGTGTTACATTCTTGGAGAACAGAAATACCTCTTGGGTTTATGGAAAGCATGTGCCAGATCTGAAATTGCAAAGATAACTACAGTTTGTAAGTTTCCCTGCTGTTGTCAGTCTCAGCAGCAAGGACCCAGACTCAAGTGGGCTGAACCCCTCATTTCCCCTGTGACCAGTGATGCTTTCTTCTTGCTTTGAACATGTTATTCAGAAACATCTCTTGCCAAAGACTGCTTTTTATAAAGACTTATGTCTGCAGCCACATATTCACAAGTACTAGAAATTTTAACATGTTTATATACATAAAATAGTTCACAGCCTGTGGTCTTTCACAAGCTGTATGAAAAGAGAAAATTAATATCATATTACAAAAACCTACACTGCCTAGTACCATGAACTCAAAGAGATCTTCTTTTACTCAGATCATGAGGCATCTGGTGTTCTGGTTAGCTACAGTTCCTGTATCCTTGTTCTTTGTGAATCTTCTAACTATCATCAGTGGCTCCTTGCAGGAACCATCATTATAGGAGTCTGAGAACAACAACGGATGCCCAATGTCAGACATTATATACAGCCTAGAAGGGGTCAAAAATATTTCTGGTAATCAAGTAAATCAGTATATCTTGGAATATCTTGGATTGCCCCCTGGAGAATCAACTACTGGCTGAAAGGAGCAAACCTTGGAGTGAATCAGTAGAAGAAATCACAGAATCACACAATGACTGGGTTGGATAAAACCTTTAAGATCATCAAGTCCAACCATACCTGTCCTTTCCTAATGATGTTCCTTCCAAAAACGATGGAAGCCACAAAGTTCGTAGTTACTTCAACAGTTTGTAGATTGTTGATTTCCTGCAATCAAGGAGTTCCTCTCCTCCCTAAGTGTGGTGCCTTAGCATCAATTGTATGTTTCTGTACATGATTTCCATACTATATTTTTATGTATCTATTTCAGGACAGTGGGTAGATGTCACTGAACCACTCAGTGACAGCATGATGTAATGAAGACAGCAAGAAGAAATGAAAACACCAATTAATGTACCACCTGGGCAAGATTCTGTATAACAAAAGCTAGGTAAAAAACTTTGACTTAAATTAAGCAGTGCTCTACATCTGGAGGTGGCACCAATACAGGCCACACTGATGTCACAATTGCAATGTCTAAAACCTCTGAATGCCACCAAAGATTTCCTACAGAGACTGTGTGCACCTTATAGAGTCTGCAGCAGCATCTGCTCTCATGATTTTTTTCAGTACCCTTTTCCAATTAAGTGTATATCTTAAATCCAAACTTGATTTTATCACTTAGATAAGTGAAAAGCTCTAAGGACATGATCCATGTTTGAAGCCAACCCAGCAAACCTCTCAGGCCTAAAGAGTTAGCTTGGTGGAGGCATGAAGAGGTGAAATGATTTAACTGCAGTGGAAGAACAGATCAGTTTTTAATCTGTGTTTCTTAAACCCAGGTAACACTTCCTCGCTGGCCTACCTCCATGACAGAAATAGTCCAGATGGGGGTTTTGACTCCAGCAATGACTGCCATGACATGACCAATGTGATGTTAGTGCCATACACAGCTAGCTCTGAAATAAGGATCCCAGCCTGCATCAAGGTTTCCCTGTCAGTATAGTATACCACTTTCTTTGGTGCTCATTAGATGCCTGTAAATGCCTGCCAGAGTTTATTTTCTCATCTCACTTACTTTCACAGGTCTTGTCTCTTTAACCACATAATTCAATTATTGAGCATGAAAATATTTCCCCCTTTATTCTGATTGTTCTGTGGCTGATGATGGTGTGAGGTGCCATGATGGAGTGCACTCAAGGACCTCTTAGATGAGCCTATATATTTGCATTGCTAATTTTCTGCCTTGAGAGGGAAGGCAATGACTGACTTTTTTCCTTGTTTGATTCATAGATCTGTCTTGTTTTACTGAGGATTGATTTGTGTGTAGGCAGTGAGTGGGGAGCTGGATATCTGGTTTGAATTACTAGCACTTGTGCCCAAGTGAAGTACTGCTTGTTTGCAAGCAGATCTAGAAAAACAGGAAAACAATTGGATTGCAAAAGATTTGCCAAGGTATCAGTGAGGAAGCTCTGTGTGTAAAGGCCTGCACAAAGAGGAGCTTCTGGTCTGTGTGGACCAGCAAAAGGAGATGTTCCAAGGAGTTTGAAGCAAATGGAAATCATTGATAACACAAAAAAAAAAAAAAAAAAAAAAAAAAATGCTTTGCATGGGCTTAGTGTTAGCACAGCCCCTTATGATGCTGGTAGGATGCATAAAAGCCATAAATCAATAGGATGTTGCAAAGAATAATGTTCCTTTAACAAGTGGTATAAGACTTGGAGGCTTAGCCCAGACCGAGCACAAAGTAGAAAGCCTCACAAAAAATAATTGAGGTCCCTGCAAAATATTTCAATTTTTTATTGATTGAAGGCAATTATCCCTTAATTGCATATTTAAATGAGGTATTAGGAGGTTTAACTAAGCAATGCCTCTTAATTGCTGCTGCACACTAGGTGTCACAGATTGTGTTTATTTCATATGTTAATTAAAGAGAATGGGTATTTTATTTTATTGACTACCGGGCTCTTCAGGCTGTACTGCTTAGGACCGAGGATGTCTCAGGTGTCCACAGGACCCTGGGTATTAATGTAATCATTAGCAAGGTTCCAGTTTTAAATGAAGAGGTATATCTCCATTTCATGGATATTTTCAGCTACTTAGACCACATATAAGTAGGGAGAGGGAGAAGCTGAAGCCAGGTAATGTTAACTTGAACAATAAAGAAATGCAGGTACAACCACAGCAAAGGTATGCGTGTCAAGAGCGCAGGTCTTTTCTGCCTTTGCTGAATGCACAGCTCTAAGACTGTGAAGGAGGATCTGATGGGGCAAAGATTTGTAATAGCTGGCATGATTTCCAGGCTATGACATCAGTCTTAGAGGTTTTGCTGCACAGTCATGCGTGGTTCTTACCTTCGAGTTAGAAGCTCCACCACCGCAAGGTCAGGGGAAAGTGTCTAGATACTACGTGGAAGTTTTGATCTATTTTTTGGGGATCATTTTACATGAATGGCAGGGTTTTATATAAAAAAAAAATCCCACAACTCTTCTTGTTTGACTAACTGTATCTGCTGAAAGAGTGATATATGGATAGAACTGAACATGAAGGTGGGGTAGAGTTGTGTGCTGGTGCGTAGTACATGCCTACGCAGTCCAGGGTCATACACTTCAGGTTCTGATAACATCCACTTTTTCTGTAAGATGAAAATAACCAGCTGGAAAGCACTGAAGAGGCAAGAGACAAGGAATCATGTCTAATCACAGGAGTACTATGTTGTATCTATATGGAAGGGGCAGATGGATGGATACTGCAAACTGGCCAGATACGAACCTTCTCTGGGACAGAAACCATACAGCCGTGTTAGCAAGGTTTGTGCCTGAGCTAATAAGGCCCACTGGGAGGCAGAGCGTGTTAATTCAGGAATAATATAACACTCATGCCGTCAAACAGCTTCTGGATCACAGCAAGTGCAGCTCAAAGCATGGGCAAAGGGGACAAGTCTGCCTGCACCCGATGCAGCTCACCACTGTGGTGGGGCTGGTGTGAAGCTGGAGGTGGTTTCAGGGCATATCAGGCATGTGCCTGCTCGGGGCACAGAGAAGCTCTTAGAAATATGCATAAGGAGAAGCGATCTGGAGTTGGAAACAGAGGAGAGAAGATCTGCCAGAATGACCGGGGGGGGGCAGCCTATCTTATTATGAGTAACTCAGAAACAGCGCATTTTGTTTGGAAAAACAGAGGCAGATGGCAGGAGCCTGAGCAATCTTCAGGCACAGGCCTAGGGCGATGGGCTGCATCCTTGCCTGAGGAAGCAGAGACCAACTTGTAGCAGAAGCAATGGCTCCAGCAGTGCACTGGATCTTGGGGCTGCCCAAAGACAGGGTGCAAGCAGGTGGAGGAAGATGGGATGAATAAGCAAAAATACTCAGTTAGTTTTGTGGGAAGGGGTCCTGAACGAGTGAGAAAAATTTACAGACCCAGTCCCACTCTGCCCAAATTTTTCCTCCCGGGGGATGGCCTGGATTTCTCCTTTCCAAATTCTGCCCAATTTCCACCAGTTTCTGCTCCCTCCCCATCACCTCTCCCTGCTGGTCAGCATTAAAGGAAGGGCTGTTTCTGTATTCTGTGGTGGCATTCATCCAAAAAGTTTATGGGAGCTCAGCACCAGGAAAGCTGGAGAAACAAGTCAGCAAGAGGGCAAAATTAACATGAGAGTACATAGGCATAAACTGGCCTTGAATCGATTCAGGCTGGAAATTGGGTGCATCTTAACTAAATAGCAGAGCAGTGAGGTTCAGAAATGGTCTTCCAGTTAGGGCAGTGGAAGAAAAAAAGTATTCTGAAAATGGAGTTGAACTGGTTCATTTACTGAATTACCAGTCAGTGTTTTGAGATGGTTGTTGGTGCCAGGGAATAGCTCTTCCAACTCTTCGTTCAAATGTAATATTCCTCAAATTATGTTTCTGGTATGTTTTCCTACCTTTTGCTGAACATATATTGGATTTTCAAAGAAGCACCAAAATCCCATGGCTGTTCTTTGAGCACAGGGCATCTGGCTTTCTTTTGTATTTTGGAAAAAAACAACTGGAGCCGGTAATGATGGGATGATCATCGACATCATTTCTGCCTTCTGTCAGAATATAAAAATGCAGTGCCAGACTAAGAACCATCAGCTTGAAGTATTGACTGGACTGTTAGACGTAACAGTGAATTTGCTCTCTTTTAAATGTGTTAAATCCGACCCTAGATTAAATTTAAACTACTTTGCTACAACATAATCCACCAGGGACACCCTGACTTTCCATTGACTTTAATGGAGCATCTACTGAACAATTAGAGCAAAGCACAAAATATGCAGTGTGGCTGTAGAGACGAAGTGGTTAACATCCTCTTTTTTTTTTTTGGTGGGTAATTTCCCCTTTTAGTTCTTACTGTGTCATTATAATTAGCAAAGCCCAAGGGTTCAAATCTGAGGTAACAAAGGGCAGTAGCATGAAAGTTTGTGTGTTGTTACTGCTGCTTATAGCATCTATCATTATCATCTCACCATGATCTTGGGCTTCCCCCGCTTGTTTATCATCTTTTTTCTCCATCTCATATGTCTGCTGTAAGCTCTTTGGGGCAGATCTGGTAGTTTGGTGGTCCAGACCTACAACAACACGACTTTATTCTTCATTAAGACCTGTAGGAGCAGCAATACAACTTTTTGAAAGAGGGCTAACAGATGCGTGTTTATTGGCAGGTCTTTTGGAAAAGCAAATGCTTTTCCATGCTGCTGTGTTGAGCATGTCCTCCTGGGATCTGCTAGCTGTCTCTGTAGAGCCAAACAAAAGCAGAGCTGCACATGGTAGCATGTTACAGAACACGGCAGGGAACATGCCATGCTATGCCATGGACATAAGGATACACTGGGTGAGCTGGTGCGAGAACCCACAGGAAGAGATTTGGTTGTATCTCCAGTAACTAGGGATTGATCAGATCCATAAGCAGGACATTTTTCTCCAGAGCAGACTGGCAAGACTGCTGTTATTTGATGCATCCTCTTCTGAAGTCCAGGCAGAACTTCCCCAGCAGCTGCAGAGGCTTCATGGGCTGGTGACATGTTGGTGTCTGCCAGGTTTGGGAAGCTGAGATATTGTTTCTATCATCCTTGAGCTAATGCAAGAGTATGCAAAAGGAACACAGCTGCTTCATAACTTTTAAAGGCGAGATCAGACTGGACTATTTATGGTTCCCTTTTGGATGGAAAACTGTGGAACAAAACGTTGTCCCTTACTGGGTGAAGACTTCTGAGAAGCCCATAATTTAGCCCTTAACATAGGAGAGGTTTAATATTACAACATGCAGCACAATGGCTTGAAGAGAACCAGACGGGTCTTGACATCACCAGCCTTTTCTTCCCTTCAATTCCCCAGTGCAATTGCAATTGTTTGAGCCTCATCACTAATGGCATTGGAGAGGGATCCAGCATTGGCCAACTGCTAGGGCTCTTACCACTGTATCATTATTTCTGCTCCTAGTAGATCTAGACAGGACCATGATCAAAATACTGCAGGCTGGCAGCAGACTTCTGCTGCCACAAGAGTAGCCGAACTGCTGTTTTTGAGGGGAGGATGGAAATTTCAAAGTTAATCTGGTTCCCATCTCTGGAACTATTTAACTGTAGCACACAAAGCGTTTGCAGTACACCGGGAATTCAGTCGTTTTATGCAGGTCAGCCGTACGATGAAAAATTTTATATCAAAATGTTTAACTTCAAAAAGGGTTATATTCAATTTCCTGGTGAAGGCTCGAGTCAGTTCTCATTTTAATCTCACCTGCGTGCCTGCCCCTAGGTAAAATGTCATTGTATTGTCACGTTTGATTGTAGTAATCGTAGTCATTTGGACAGCAACAAAATCACAGGCCTGAACATTCCTGAGGATTTAATCCAAATTCAGATCTAGATACATCACCTGTCCCATTTTTTAAATGAGTGGAGCCATTTATTTGCACCTGGATCACCAAATTAGGATGTGGCTTTGTCCTCTGAGATCCTCGCTTCTATCTTACCTTATCTCCTGCTCCTCAGACAACGTTTTTACCACTCAGGACAGCTGCTCCAATGACTGATTCTGAAGCTGCTGAAATAATGTGTACTCTTCCCTGGTCCAGAGAAACTGGTGGTGCCACATTGTTTGTGTCTTTCCTTTCATAAGTAGTCCATGAATATGCTTCCTTAAGTCACTGAAGGAAAATACTTCCAAGAAAAAACTCCTGTCTTGTCTTTAAGAAAAATATTTGGACTGGTAAAATGCATTGTACTATGAAGGATAGTTCCAATTTACGGACTCATGAGCTTATGAGTGGAATAAGCCTCCATCCTTATCTTTATGTTACAGCAATGGCACCCACATACGATAAGTCTTCGCTGGCAGAATTTTGAAAAAGTAATTCCAGTGCAGTGAATATAAAATAAATGCTATCAAGGAAAAATATTTTTTGCTCCCCTGGAATAGAAAACATTATTGAAACTGTTGGATGCCTCAGTAGTCTATTCATGCAAAATCTATTTCTGCAGTCAAAATATATTCTATTCTGCAGATATTTTTTTCAATATGTGACTGAGACTTCAAGACAGAAAGAAATAGCCATTTTGGCCAGGAAAGAACTGGTATGCAGTCTGGCTTTAGGTGAGCATAGATTTTTGCATGAAAATTATAGTAATTATAGGTATTTGTAAATAGCGATTTTTGCACTTTAACGGCCTAATCGCATGGTCAACAGCTGGAAGTTGCTCTATGCAGATTCTTACCTAACACATAATAAAAGTCACCCTTTGCTGCATTTCCACAAAGAAACAAATTATAGCACAAAAGAGACCTGCCAAATGCAATCTTTCATCCTCTTGTGCTTCTTAAAGAGGATGTTTGAATATTCTGATTTAAAAAAAGGGATAAAACAAAAGGAAAAATAATTTATGTATATCTAAAAAGCGTGTCTAAAGAAAAAAGAATGGAAAATGCTGATGTATATGTACTACTTAGCCATTTATTGTAATATACGCATTTCCTTTGCATTTGAAAGTTCATATGTCTTGCATGGTACACATCTGTTCCTTTCATTTTTTAATTCATTCTTAAATACATATTTTTAATTTCTCCCTATTGTTTTCTCAAATGGTTCCATTACAGCGATTTAAAAGTATATCCAACAAGCAAAACCACACAACAAGACTCTTGGCATATTGAAAATCTTGGCAACCTGACGAAGAATTTGCTATCAAAAAAGAGGGAGAGGGGGAAACCTATAAAACCCCCAAACCCAAAACAAATCTGACCAAAACTGTCTTCTCCCTAAACTACTGGGAAACACCTGAGTTGAGCCTCCTGGTCCTCAGGTGTCCCAATCCAGGCACAGCTCAACTGGTTAGAAGTTGCATGAGTTGATGTTGGTGGTTTTCAGTAATCTTTTCCTTTGTATTTAGAAGTGCCTGGGAAATCAAAGGGCAGTTGCTGTATCTCAGCTGAGAAATGGTAGCTTCAAATCCTTAATTTACTTGTGATGAACACCCTTTTTCCTTAGGCTTTCTAATAAGAAGCTGCCAATGTGTATCACTTCTAATCTTCTGCATCTTTGCCCTGTTTCTCTGCTGAACATCAGCTGACAATTGCGCCTAGGATTTTCTGTAGGCAAGTTTAAAAAAATGAGTGTGTAAAAACTCATGATACACCCACAGCTTCACCAGGAACTGAAGAAATTAACAACTCCAGCCCCCTCTTTCTTGACTTCATAGCTACTTCTATTCATCCAGCTCCCTAACAGTTATATAGGTTATGTTAGTAAGCATAGAGTTACATAAAGCTGCACACCTATGGGCTAATTTGTGTATGAAATCAGTGAGTTTGTATATGCAGTTTATAATGTCAACACTAGCTACTGGAACATAAGGCTAAATTTAGTCTAATCTTGCAGGGGAGGAGAAATGAATGCTAGAGAACTATGGAGGAGTGAAAACCATAAAGGACTCCAAAACCTCTGTAAGAGACCACATTTTAAAGGATGAGGAGCAGAAAGCAAAGCCACTTGGCCTTTGGGGCCCTGTCCTGTGCATATGCTGTTTTCCTGTGGTGAGGGTGGGATGCCAGTCCTCTGGGGTTGCAACCTGGACCTGAGCATCCGTACTGAGGCCCTGCTGAGAGACAGTTCAGAGGAAGGGATTGGCAAGGGTGTGACATAGAGCAGGGCAATGTAACTAAGACTAGCCTGACTTATGGGCTGCCTTGAAGGTCTGGGACAGCCATTGCTACTGGTAGAAGCACCTCCTGGTGCAACTGGGAGCAGCAGGGAAGGCTACCCTTTCTTTTCCATGCTGCTACAGAGACCTCCCAGCTGCTGATCAGCCTGGGAGCCACAGCTCTTGGGATGTGGTTGCAAGAGTTACGCTAAAGCTCAGTCTTATTCCTTGAAGAAATCCTCCCTTCTGTCCACAGGCACTTGTCCTGTATTTGGGTTTATTTTGCTCTTTCTGCCTTTTTGTCACTATATATGTTATTCCTTGTTAATTTATGAATTGCTGTGAGTCTTTGGCTTGACTCTTATTAAATATTGTGCATTTTAAAGGTGTTTGGTTCTTTCATTGCTAGTATTAATCGCTTCACTATCAATTCCCTATTCCCATCTGTTGTTTTGAAATAGCATTATATATTATTATGCTTCTTCATTGCTTTGGCTCACTGTCACAGCTGACTGCTTGTTTACCTCACCCTCTGCAGAGCCTCCAAAATCCTTTTTCTCCCTTGTTCTCATGGCAGTGCTCCAGAGCCTTCAGTCCCGGTGTGTTCATCAGAGGTTCTCCTAGATAACCTTTAGGGCACTGTGCTCCAGAGTTTTAATATCACCCTCAGTTTCTTTCCTTCTTCTTCCCTAGACACCTGTCCTGACCCTCTGCCAAAGGTTACTGCCCTGTAGTAGCACCAACACAAGTGTATTTGTACCCATAACTCAGCCTCAGCATGGATTCTCAGCTTAAATCACCAGGGGAGTGAAAGGGCACAGCTGAGCAACTGGGAAGCCTCCGCTGGCTATGTTTACCTCTGACAGGTCCCCCCAGGTCCCCCAAGAGCCCCCATGGGAGTTGATTAGGTATTCCATTACAGAATTACCTTGAATGTTGCTGTAGTATCCCATTTTCTACTTTATTTTCTGCATATCCTTTCCTTCTCTTATAGCATTTTTGTGCCTTTTTCCTGCCTAATTGGCTTCCCAATTTTATTACCTCTTCTTTCCTCCCTGCTAATAGCAGGATAGTTTCCAAGCTGTTTTGTCACTTCTCTACTACACCTATTTTCTCCTCCAGCTATTTTATGGATGTTTCCAGTATTCATGACATCAAATGTCATGCCTGCCTGTGTTTCAGGCTGTTTAATTTTTATCATCTGAAAAAAACAAGGTATTTGGGCTTTAAAGGGACAATAATATCATTAATAAAAGGTTTGGGTTTTTTTTTCCAACCACCTTTTGTATGACCATCTATAACTTGCATTTTACTCCTTGCAGTGCTGAGTGCTCATGAGCAGAGATTATAATAATGGTAAATAGCACTTCAGCCAAAGTCCCCCAACACTGCCATCCCTCCAATCTCTTCTCTGCCCTTCACAGTGACCTTGTCCTGCACTGCCTGGATGAATTCCTGCTGCTCATTTCTCAACCACAAGGAAATTTCTTTTGTACATTATAGTTTGTATGACAGTGTATATGCAGAACTGCAATCTTTTTTCTGGAGAGGGAAATAATTCTGTTTGGAAACATAGCTGGAAACAGGTATGCCAGTCTGGCAGAGTTTGTGAATCACCATGCTATACAGGTGCCATGTCAGATAAATTCTGTCATAAGTGACCCAGCTCGGCTGTTGAAAGGAGCGATCAGCTTGATGTGTTGATCCTGTTCTTCCATTTGGAACGTTGTTATGGGGTTAGTAACCATTTTTTTCTATTGTTTTTCAATTTCTAATTTACGGGATGCCAATTCCTATCCAGCTTTTTTTTCCCAATGGATGACTCATGTAAACTTATTTTTTTCTCCTACAACAGGTATTTATATATTGTGTATCTACAGAAGGCAGGTCTGCAGACCTTCAGACGTCTTTCTGGTAGCTGCATATGACAAGCTCCAGCTTCTCTAGTAAGACTGACTGCATTTCTCCAGCATCTTATTATCCTTCTCCCATCTGGGTTTGGGGTTTTTTTAATTATATGGTAGCCAGAGGAGTAGACAATATTTCAGATCTTTTTGAAGCACTGCTTCTTAGAGTTATCTTGATACTCTTAATACTGTTCCTTCTGGGGAAGGAACTGGGTTTTGCCTTTATAAGGGTGGGTCCCATTGGCAGCTTAGTCATTCATGTTCTCATTAGCTGCTTTACCAGCTTAACTCCATCTCAGTCATTTTCAGCTGATGAGAGCTCCTTTTACAGCAGCTATGGTATCAGTCCCTCCGTGCACAAGCCTCTCCTTGCAGGTTCCTGAATGGCTCTTATTTTGCTCTATTCCTTGAACACATCTATTCTTTCTGTCTGCTGCTTTGATCCTGTTCTGTATTAAAACTTTCTTTTAGCTATTGACTACCCCCTTCAGGATCCCAACAGTAAGTACTCTCCCTACCTATATCCAGAATAAACAGAGAAAGAAGGAAGGTCCCAAAACTGATCCTGGAGAAACTTCATTCATGTCTCTACTTCAGCCCAACAGTTCTCTCTGCAGTACTTCCAGTGGTTGCCTTTCTTCCAGCAGACTCCCACTCAACAATTCCTCTGTGCATCCTTATTTTCTCTAGTTTAAAAATGATTTCCCATCTGGCACCTTATTAAATGCTTTGCTGAAGCCCAGATAAATTATACCCACCATATTTCCTTTGTCTAGAAAATCATTAATCTTTTAAAAATCCTATCAAGTTAGTCTAAAACAACCTCCTGTTAGCAAACCCAAACCCCTCAGTAATTGTTTTAGCCTGTTCCCAGTTTATCTCCATGACTTAAATTACTTCTTTCTTCCAAAATTTGTTCCAAAGTCTTCAGACATTTGAGGTCAATTCCGGCCAATCTTTTAATACTTTTCTGTAATAAACACAACCATATGTATTATTTATAATTATCTTCACCAGCTACTTAATTTCAGTGATACCAGAATGGCCAGAAATCTTTCTAGGAGGCATTTTGTCTTGATTGGTCTTAGCAGAGAGGGCTAGAGAGCCTGACAGGCTATAGGAGTCTCAGATGTAAGTGGGGATGATTGAAATTTGAGTGTGACAAATTCCAGCCTTTTTAGCCCAGATAAGGATGAAACTTAGAAGTGTGTACATACATATTAAAAGGCGAAGGTTTCCAGATCAAATGAACTGCTTGAAATGTTTCATTTTGTCTTAAATCCATTAGAACTGATTCAATAGTCTTTTCATTTGTTTTTCCCCTCCGGCATTTTGAAGTTTAAAAAAAATAAATAATCTGACCCGCCAGAGATGAAAATTACTTTAATATTAAATTTTCATCTTTTGATTCTTCCTAGAAAGTGTGTTTTTAAAATTACTTAATATGCTGTTTCTTACCAGACAATGGATTAAAAATATGCTCACCCTGTAACAGAAATTAAACAGGAATGTGCGATGTGTATGATCAATCACAGCTGAGCCAGCTCTGCAAACTGCAGAAATGTTAGCTGAATTATTCTCACTCTGACCTGGGGTTCTCCTAGGTGTATTTCTACAGTCTCGCTCCTGCTTTGTAATCACTGTAAGTTTGGTGGCATGTTTCCTAGGAGGAAAAAATGTCCCTTGGTGCAAACGTTATGCTGACTGTGGTAGATTTTGAGGGTTTGCTGTCTCTGCAGATAGGACCGTCCTAATAAAGAGGCATTTGGGCCTTCTTGTCTCTTTTCTTCTATTAAGATATGTCAGGCTAGGCTCTGGACAGCTGGATTGTGATGTTTTTGCCCCCAGGGTGTTTTGAGGTAGTGCGGTAGGAGAGCATTGCTATCTCCAGGAGCCAGTGAATCTGAGAATATGTCTCAAGGATGAAACCTGGAGAAGTGCAAAGAATGATTTCATCTTGATTAATTACACAGTATTGATCCTCTGTGGAAAGAGCAATTATCCCAGACACTCTTCTCGCTGAAGTGAAAGCCACCGGGAAAGCCACTCTGATAAAGAGGATGAACATTTTCCCTCCAAAGGGCTCAACTGGTTTTATCCTCAGGGTCTGCAGTGTTAAATTTAGACTCAAAGGGAAAAAAAAAAAAGCCTTAGTGTAGAAGTGCCCAGCTTATATCAAGTGCAGTAGAACTTGCACAAAAAAAGGTGTGACAGGGTTAAAACTCGACTCCAGTCAGTAAAGAGTGAAATCTAGCCTTGTACATCTTTTCATGAACGGCTTTGTCCTGAGTCTTCCCAATCTCAGTTTTCTGTTGAATGTTATTATAATGAGGATGTCATTCTCCCTCATCCATTGCTTTGCTGAGCTGGATATCTCCATAGGCATTGATCTAAAGGATGTATCAAGGAAATAAAGCTTCTTAACCAAGAACGTGAATCTGTCAGGTGAAGGCTATCTCACAGGGGTATGCTGATATTGTTTTCTCTTCTGATTTTGTAAGGAGGTGTGACTCCTGAAATGTGCTTTGGGTTTGTTTTTTTTTTTTTTTTAAGCTCACTGGTGTTAGTCTGTACTAATCTAAAAGTTGCGTACATCAGCAGAATCTGTAGTACTGGCTTAAGCCTAAAACTACGCTCAAAGTCCATCTCTTTCCAATAAATTTTCTCTACATTTTTTTCACCAGTCTTGTCTAAAAGAGAAACATCTTCAGTCCTCAGGGGGAAAAACCACCAGTTAAATCAGTTAAATTCCAGTTGCAGTTAAATCCATACTAATCTGTACTCCCTGTGCCTGCTCTCCTTGGTACACCTGCAGTTGGTCCTCCACCACACCCCCAGTCACAGGCTGTTGGACTCTGCAGCTCTCTGTGATCTAAATACCTGAGGATTTATCAGCCTTTTGTCAATACTATCATTCTCTTGCTACCTCGTTGAGGTAAGTAAAGAATTTGAGGTAGAAAGCCCCTTAGCTGTAGTTGTTTTTCCCTTTGAAGCCTTGCTGGTCACGCCAAGTCTGTGCAGATGCCCTCAGGGATAGCAACATCCCTAGCCTTGAGCTAGGTATCCCAGCGCTTCTCTTTACCCATATTGGGGTCCTGTGTTAAGAGTCACTCGTGCTGGCCACTTGTATTAACAAATCCAGATAAACTTCCAGCTTGTGCCCAATGCTTCTATAGCATATCTTAATCATTGCTTCTAACATTGAACATGTCTTGATCCCTTGTTTATTGAGATTTTGTCATGATCCACCACCCAGTTGTTGATCACTATGGAAACCTTTAAAGTGAGTTTTACATGCTTTGGGAAATGTGTCATTCAGTGCCATGCCAAGCAGACGAAGCACTCTTCTCCAAGAGTTGTCCCTCTTTCATAAGAAACAAAATGCTCTGTTCTTCTGTTCTGATTCTGCAAACTACAATTCCCATAGTACTGCTCAGAGAAATACACAGCTTTGGTGATGTCAGTATCTTGTACTTAGCCACAGTTGGGATTTGGAGGAAAACAATTTTCTAGGTATGTATCGTATCTGTAGATGACTGGCTTTTGTAGCAGCAAGCTGTAAATCAAAATATTTTCCACTTTGGGGAAGTGGGTGGAATGGCCTATGTGATCATAATACAAGCTATAAAAAGATCAAAGTTGCAATGCTCTGCAACAGCATCATCCATTGAAATGTAGCAGGAGCTTACTAGGAAAAAAGTGTTCATGCAATATATAAGACATTAAAAATTCTGTTACATTACTCTTGCCACAAAGATTGTAATGAAAATGGGAAATGGCACAAACGTAACCCATTCTCATTACAATCGTTAGATTGTAATCTTGTGCTCTCCTTCTCAAGAGAATGCTAAATGAGATTTTAAAGTATGGAAAATAAAGGAGCAAATAGAAACTGGAAAGCAAAAGAGGTGAGGCATGATGGAGTGTTCTTGCATTCTTATGTTCTTTATTTTTGCAGTAAAGTACAAGGGAAAAGTATGATTTCAAAGAAAGATGTATGCACACACAGAAATATTTTTTCTTTTCCTTTTGAAAATATGTCCTTTCAATAATCTTATCTCCTTCATTCTCACCTAAAAAAACCACAAAACCCAAATTAATGAGACAAAGTAACACCTCAGATATCTACATCAACAGACTCATTTTAATAGAGTAGAATTTGCCCTTATCCATCACAGTAAAGAGCTAAAGGTAGCACCTCCCAGTGAGAGAGAAGAACTGTATGACTTAGGAGACTAGCAATTAAAAATCTGTCACTCACCGGTTTGGATCCAGCCCTGATTAGATAGTGACCGAAAGTTGTTAATATTAGGTGTTTGTTACAGAAGAAAGTACCTGACCTCATTCTAATCCCCATGCAAGTATTCAAATGACTCACTGTAGCTGTCACCCAGCAGTGCCATTGGTGCTGCCAGCAGAAGGCTAAGCATTAAATGAGCATGAGGAGTGATCTAACCCCATCTCCTTCCCTGAGACGGTAGCTCTTGCGCAGGGCTTGAAGCAGGTGGAACGGGTACCGTCCTTCCAGCATGTCAGGAGAAGAAAGGGAATTCTTGCCTCTCCTTGGGACGTGCATTTGGGAGCTTGTGGGACCTCTTGAAGTACTAACTAAGGGAAAAAAATAAACCTAGTGAAGATTCAGAGGCAAAGTCCCAGCAAAGGCCCAGACTGAGCATTTAACAGCTGTGTTTTGCTTGGAGAGTCAGGGGAGGTGAGTGATCGTGATGCACAGGAGTCAAGAAGGCTCTTGGTCATTGAGGCCATGCCCCCACAGATTCCATGTGGCATCCACTCCACACAGCTCTGTAACTATACATCCTTGTAAACATCATAACACCTCTATAACAAAAGAAATGCCTTTCAGACAAAAGATTAAGAGCTACAAAAGCACTACCTTAACCCAGGAGAAGGTAAGAAAGATCAAAGGCATCAGATACAATTTAGGTCTTTGCAGTTGTTTTGACGTGTTCTTGCTTGGCCCTAAATTTTGTGTTCACTCACTTCTTTACTTAATCACTTTGTTTGGTGTGGGTTTGGGGTTTTGGAGGGGTGTTTTTTGTTCATTCACTTTGTTGGGATTTTTTTTACCCACTGAGTTTATGTTGAGACCCCTCCCTTTCCTCACTGACCTTCCCCAAGGATGTGGCCACGGGCATGTCTAAGTGAAAGCAGAAGATGAAACCCATCCCTAAAGACAATTCATCTGTCATAGCTTCGTGTAACCTTTGCTACTCTTTTCTTAACCAGTATCCTAGGTAAAACTTTTTTGTTCACTTAAAATCTGTCAATAAATTATAAAGGAAGGAATCTGGTATTTTCATGGGTTTATACCAGAATAAACCTTCTTTGTCGTTTGCAAACAGTCTCCAAAGGTCAAAGTCTTCTGTATCCATATACAGATGCCGGAGGTGACATATTAATGATTTGACCAGATTTCTAGTTGAAATCCAAAACTACTTTTCAAAGAACATACCTAAATATTGTCCATAACTTCAGCATGATTTTTAGATTTTTCTGTTATATTGGTTAAGTGTTTACTTCTGAGACGACTTCTTATTTGTGAGGTTTCACTGTCATGAAAGTGTTTATAGCTGAACTAGAGTTCCTGACAGCTCTTCTATGTTAACTTCCAAGAGATTTCAGACCATTGAAAAAACCTGCATTATGAATGGCTGTACTACATCTGGTCTATGATAAATAGAGGACTTTTAATTTCCCAAATATCCAGTCCCTCCAACTCCACAACCCACAAAAATTAAAAATAAAATTTCCATTCCGAAGCTTAAAATTAATTTAGCTTCTGTTGTAGTGCTGTAATAAGTAGATCTGATTTAACCAGTCAGCAGTTCCTTCCATTGGACATTAATTTTTTAAAGTCTGCAAGTTAACCTGTTTTATGGTGATATGTGTTTTTACACCAAAACTCCTCATTATTTCTTTTTTATTTTTCTGTTAAGTGTCTGGGATAAGTGAAAATAGTTTCTGAATATAAAAGAATCAATTAGTGTTTCAATATAAGGGGAAAAAAAATCGTTCCCCAAATGGGTAACTTTTTTTCAGTACTGAAGACTGTTTCTCCCACATCTGTCTTTGGAGTCTGATCTGTCAGTGCCACCTGTTAACGAGACTGGTCTTTACAGGCATAATATATGGTCAGGCAATGAAGAAAATCCTGAATTTTCTCTTTTTAAAAAAGTTTAAATAGTCCTTCTGAAACATAAAAGTAGTCCCAAGGATTTGGGAAGCAGCATCCACACATCTATTAGAGAAGAATCAGTCAGAGGACACAGATTTTAGATAATGGAGTATGTTATTTATGGGTAAAGATGGGAATTTATGTCAGAGAGGTAATGTCCACAGCCAGCCAGGCCTCAATTCAGACCAAGCCTTTTCGATATCACCCTGTAGCCGTGTTTGACCTTCTTCAGAGAGTGAGGGCATTTGGATCCTTGGCTCCTGCCCTCTGAGGAGGGGCAACTGGAAGCAGCCTTCCTGCAGGAGCAGCAGGGACAAATTCTTCATCATTTTAATGGGAGCTTGGCCAATCCACTCGAGGATTGCATGACAGCGTTGCCCCTGAGAGCGGAGGACCACATGCATGTCCCTTTTCTTAGGCCAAAATGCAAGTTTCTGAAAGGAATGAAATCGTAAGCACATCCTTTCGACTCTCTCCTTTGTTTTTGCTTGTATGTCAAAATTCAGAAAATGCTGTATGTATGTTCCCTGGACCTTCAACCCATCACCTCTCCTTTCTGCAAATCAGTTTGCGCCTCAGTGTGTCTCAGCTGCTGCAATAGCTATAATTCCAATCATAGCCAGCCACTTTAATGGGCTTCTCGTGTCCATCGGGAAGAGCTATCCCATATGCAATGTCAACTCCCAGCACCTAGAGAAAGCATGGTCTCTCTGCCATGTTTTAAGGAGAGCTGCAGTTCTGTGGTGACATTTGAGAGCTTTCATTATCTCAGTGCAGGAATCTCTGGGGCACACTCTGATCTCTTAACATGTCCTTGTTTAATGGCACTCCTTACCTTTGGCTGCCTGTGTTCAGCTAACCAAGTGGTGGCAGAGATGTGTATAGTCCCTCTTAAATCATTCTGATTTTCCCAAGTCCCTCTGCAGTTTTTTGATGGAACATATGGCAATGTTATGTCTATTTGAAAAAGCCTTTGCATCATATGTTTATACAACTGCTCACTATCCCAAGACAAAAATTCTTTCCTGTTATTGCCCATTTGCTGACTAAAGAAATTATCCTCTTTATGTATTCTGGTACTTTACCTTGATACCTTATATGTTTAATTATGTAGTCCTTGGTCCATAATCCATATGATTCACTCACCATGTAGTACAACTCACATCAGTTTTATTTGGTTTAACCCTTGCCCTTCCCTTCTCACTTGCTTTCCTTTGTTGACCTTTGATATCTATTTGGTTTTGGGTCTGAGCCTGACTCCCACAAAATTATCCCTTCTTGGTGACAAAACAGTCATCAAGCTGAGTGACATGGGACTTGACAGGAAGGACAAGAGGTCCTGATGGTTAAAGTCTATAAAAAGGGAAAGAACAAACAAACCCCCAGAGGAAACTCCAGTTACGTTCCACATAAAAGAACAGCACCAGAACGGAGAAAAAGGGATGGGTTTTGTGGCTCCAGAAACAAATGGAGAAACAGCACTCTCTGTTTGGCTCTTTGTCTTTCTTCCTCTGTGCTGCTGGCCAATGGCTTCAGTCATCCATGGAAATCAGGGATTTCCAGCATTTTAGTGGGAAAGTGAGTTGCACACAGGATCTTTCCATTCTCCAATTTCCCGATCAGCAAAGCAAGAGTAATGATTTTTTCTCTGCCTTAGGTTAGATGTGGGTAAGGCCAGAAAAAAAATGGAATCCTTTAAGAGTGAAAACAATTTTTCTCCTAGAGGTCTGATTTGAAAAAAAAAAAAAAACAACAAACAACAACCTGACCATAAAGGTGTATGTGGACGTTATACTTTTTTCCTCAGCAGGAGCAATAGTTTTAGAGCAACATTTAACATGGGCTTTTTAAACTGAACTTCAATCCTTTGAAATCCTGTCTGTGACCACCAATTACTTCAGATAAAGTAACTTTATTTCAAAGCATGCAATATTAGGGAAATATGTCTAATATACTGTAGATCTACAGGTAATGGGTTCAATTTCTGTTGGTTCTTCGTAATGTACTGTCTCCAGTGTATCTTAATGGTCATGTCTAGGCATTCTATACTCATTTTTCCGGGTTTTCTAGAAATTTGGACTTTTTCTGTTTCTGCATTATTACAAAGAGTATCTATTTGATACTGTAGAGCTCTACTGATATAAGTATCCTTTTTATTTACAAGCAAATAGTATCAAGGCTTTCTTTTGAATATTTTGTTCTTTGCTCTCTTATTTAAAAAAAATGGGCAAAAATAAAATGAAAGTAATTTCATACTTGGCGTAGCTCATCTCTCATGCTAGGTGTATTTGTCACCACACTTAAACTTTTACTTGCAGTATATGCCCATTTTGTATATATAGTAACACTTCCAATACTTTTCTATCTTTTGATGGAAACATCCTCCCGTCTTTTTCTTTACCTTGATTTTTTTTTTCCAGAAAACCTGTGTTATCAAGTGGTGGAGAGAGCTGTATGATGATATCCAAGAATGAATAGCTGTGGTAGAAAAATATAGAAGATAACACCCAGGTTTATAAAATATAATTCCTCCTCACAAGCATCTTGCTTCTCCGAATCCAGGACGAGCTAGTCACATTAGATCTGGTTTTACAGGGGATGCTGGAAGGTGGTACCAGAGTGCATAAAAGCCCTGTGTTTGTAGTGGCTCAGTTCATTTTGAGAACAGACTTTGGGGTGAGATCCAGAGTAGTTCTGCTCAGGGGAATGAAGAGGAGGGCTTTTACATGAGGAGAACGTAACCATCCAGCCTGACATCTGGAAATGGCAGAAGGGTTAAACATCCAATACTGGACAAAAAAAAAGAGGCCAAGGAATTTTGAATGATTATTTAGGATCCAGTCCTACTCATTGTAGGTGGACTTCTGCACTTGTGCCCAGCTCAGTCACTGTTGGCCGTGCTAAGAGGGTGGTGGAAAACTGTTTGGATGCACAACATGTATGAAGATGCCAGAATGCTGATGGGAGTTACTCTTCTGACTCAACGTATTACTCTTCCTTATTCTTGGGCTACAAGACGGTCCAGCTTCTCCTAATTGGCTTGATGGTCTTGCTGGAAAAAATGAATTGCAATGGCTTTTTTCTTCTTCTGAATTATTTACAGGTGGAAAATACCTATCTTACTGGATCTTACCAAAAAGGCACTAAAATGGTTCTTTTCAGCCTGATACTCTGCTTTTCATTTGGCTATCAAAAAAAAAAAGTTTCAGTCAGATTTTTTTTTTCTTCTCTTTTTTTTTTTTTTTAATTTTCTTTTGGTTTAGAGAGTGAAACACTTATTTACACCGCCCACTCCTGATAGCAACCATATGTCTGGACTGCAAAGCAATGAGCCTTGCAGTCCTACTTCTGGCAACTGTCCCCTGGCCACAGTGGCATCCCTCAGCGCTCCTAATGGGAGTAGGTGCCGTGAAGTCCTTTGTGCGCCATCAGCACTTCCCAGCTTCCAACACATTACCTCATTTGCCACCACTGTCCTCCAGCAGCCACTGCATCCAGGCATTTGGTAAGTGGTGTGGCACAGGAGACTTTGGAAGCCCAAAGTCCTGTGATGCTGAGATGGGTCAGAGATTAGAAAAGCACAGGGTGATTGAGTGAATTTAGATATCTGGATTCCTATCAGTTTGGAGCCTTTGCAGAGCATCTTTGCATGCCCTAGAAAAAGCCATGATGCAGAGACTTACCCCACAACAAAGAACTAAGAACCTGCCTGCTGGCCTGGCTGGAGCTGCCCATGGAAGACAACCTGGGAAATCAAACTTTAGTGGGAACTTCTTTTTGTCATACAATATGGTCTCTCTTCCATCTTCTCTCTTCCATCTTCACCATCAACAGACTGAAGGTTAGTGGGACAATGCTGGTGAGAGTATAAGAGGGTTAAAGGCTCAGTTACATCAGGATCTGAATCCATCACCTGAAACTGCTACTGGTTGCCTCTCCTCAGTCATAGGAGGCAGGAGAGAAGGACTCTGTGGCTGGAGAGAGACCCAGGAAGTGCCCTGTCAACTCCAGCCCCTATACCCTTGCTGGTGCAGAGTCTGGAAGGACTTGTCTTTTGCTGCTCAGCAGGGGCATGATTTCTTCTAAGTGGGTGGTGTAAGTGGAGCAGGACTCAGCAGGACAACTTCTGCCTTCTGCAAACATACTGAACTCATCCCAACGTGAGCTCTGGCTGTGGAAAATGCAGTAGGAGGCTGAGCTGTGGAGCTTTTCCCAGATATGCAGATCAGAAGGGGAAATTTCACTCTGCTTCCTCCCATTTTGAATGCAGCAATATTTCAGCACTGGGCTTCAACCTGTGGTTCACAGCTGAGTGGTAGTTTTATGATTTTATGAGGCCTCAGACCACAGTGTCTTTAAATGTTCTATAAAACATACAGGTTAATCACCTGACCCCTGCAAACTTCTTGGAAGAACTTGTATTGCATTAGCTAATGCATTGCAATGTCTTACTGGGGCTGCAGAAAAACATTTTACATGAAAAAACCTGTCAAACTTGTAGCTTTGCTAACTTCGCACAAAACAAGAAAAAATAAAAGCAAAAGAAAAAAAAAGCAAGACCTTTAACCAGTGAAAAACAAGATAAAACCACAAACTTGATGGCCTTTTGTGCAACCTCAATTGGACATTGCAGCTCCACGCTGTAATCTCAGAACTGAGTCTTTATCATCTTGGGTGTACTAGCATTGACCCATAACACAGAGTCTTAAATAAAAAGCAAACCATATTGTCAAAGCAAAAGTCAGTATCTCAGCAGGTCTGGCCTCGAGTGTGGGAGTGTGAAGAGAGAAAACAAAAGCTCAGAATAAGGAGAAGGTTGGATGGGTTCGAAGGAGAAAAAAAACACCCAACCTCTAGAAAAATAGCAGGGTGGAGCAGAAATAAAAATACTTTGGACAAGAGAATCCCTGCAGACACTGAAGTGTGAGGGAAAAAAGGCCTAATTCTTGCCTCGCCAGTGCCTGAGCTGACATGGGTCGGCTGTGGTGGAAGAAAGGCTCAGAGCTCAGATTTTGAAACATCTGCACAGAAATGGTCCAGCAAGACCGCCGGGGCAGAGATGGCATTGTGGAAGATGTGGGACAGGCTGTAATTTATGTGAAGGCTTCTCCAAGGCTAAATAGCCAAGGGAGACAGCACTGCACTCCCCAAGGAGAGAGTGATGCTTCCCTCCTCTGTGTGTGGGGACATTGTTCTGTGGCTGTCAGTCCGAAGGAGAGCAGAGCCATGATCTGTGCTCCTTCCTGCTCCTTCAAGTAATTTCACAGAATTGTAGAGGTTGGAAGGGACCTTGAGAGATGATCGAGTCCACCCCATTTGTGTACCTGGCCGAGCTAACACCGAATAGTCCCTGCTCTCCCTTGAATTGTGCCTCTGCCCATCGTACAGCAAGCACGGATGCAGAGATGGCAGAGGTGGCAGATATGTGTCTGCAGTCATAAACAGCCCAGAGACATGCACTTTTGGTCCACAGCCCTGCTAGATGTGTTTGCTACAGACACATGTCCTCTCCCTCTCTGCACTGAAGCCAAGTCCTCCACAGGAAGAGATTCTCCTTTCTGTTACTTTGTGCATCTCTGCAAGGGACAGAGGGGACCCAGCCTTCATCAGGTACCTTTGAGAAAATGCTGGCTCCTGAAGAGTTTCTCACAGTTTCAGGAAGAGCTGTTGGGTGTAGAGAAGCTGGGAAGCTGAAGGAGTGCTGAAATGCAGCCTGTGAAGAGAGAGATTTGATTCCTACTGTGGAAAGCCCCTTTCCCCAGAAATATTCAAAGGGGAGGGGCTCATGTGACTGAAGTGTCTTTGGAACCCATTCAAATGATTTTATGCCAGGGCACCTTGCTTCCTACTTCACTTATTCCTTGGCGGTTTCATAAAGTGAGAGAAGGGATTTGTCCACAACAAAAAAAAAGAGATAGCTGCCTCCCTGGCTCAAAGCAATGATTATGGGGACTCAACCACCAGAGAGGTGGTTGAGTCCCCATCTCTTGAGGTGTTTAAAAGACGGGTAGATGCAGTGCTTGAGGATATGGTCTAAGGGTAGACTTGGTGGCGGTGTGCTAATGGTTGGACCAGATGATCTTAGGGGTCATTTCCAGCCTTAGAATTCTATGATTCTATGATTTACCTGCCCAATATATCCACCGTTACCCTGCACTGCCAGTCTTGCTGGTGAACCGGTTAATTTACCTCTATATCCTCTACTGCTGCAAGGCCAACCTGGCCTGCTCTCATCTCACTGTTGATTGAATATTGGTGCACAACCAATTGCTCCCTTTGTGTTTCCAGCTCCCAGGAGTTACTTGTGACTGTCTAGAGTTTACCAGGAGCTGTCTTCCTTCTGGTTTAGTAAGGTCCTTTGCTCAGGACTGTTGATCTCTAGGGAGAGCCCACCCTGAAGTCCCACCTGCAAGTGGCTTTACATTATAGGGAAGCCAGAAAAAGGGACACATCAGCCCCAGGAGAACTGGCTGCACTGTACAACCAAGGGCAGTAGGATCTCTGGTGAGGTTGGCAGCTTTTGTAGAGTTGTTTGTAGGGTGGGGTTTTTTTTGTTGGTTTTTTTTTTTTTTTTTTTTTTAAGAGTCACTCACTGTCTTTTGTGGATTTTGTGGATTTGTGGATTTGACAAAAATACATCTCCTCAGTCAGATGAGCCAGGTGGAGCTGAAAGTCCTATATCAAACCCTAGTTGGAGCCAGAGGCCACAGAGGGGCTTACACCTACTAAACATTATATGATGGATTACAACAAAGCGATACAGAGGACTGAGCAGTAAGGTAATTTGGGTAGCACTATGAAAATGTTACATTGGTCAGTCATCTTTTTACCTTTTCAAACCCTCACTGATATTTTGGTCCAAATGTCATTCATAATAGGGAGTTTCCAAATTTCTGTGCCCTGTTTTTCTTCTCTAAACAGCCTAGCACACCTCGATGTGTGGTATAGTCATGCATCCCACTCGGTACTCTTGTGTTGTCCCTCCTGTGCTGCTTACAGCCGCCTTTCCTGCCAGCTGGCCAATGTCCACCTCCACCCAAGACAGAAGTGCCAAGTGGCTTAACGAGGAGATGTTTTCAAACCAGTGACACTTTTATTGGTGGGCCAGAAACAGAAAAGACCCTGGAATTGCATATCTGGCATGTTGTACCATTAACACTCCCCACTGGGAGCCAAACACAAGGTAAATCACCTGTCTCACACTCCATAAGGACTCAGTTTAAAACCAAAAAAGATGTTAAAGACCATTGCATTGCAGAAGGGAGTTTCAAAAAAGGTGGTGCTCTACTTTGGCTCAGAGATCACCCTGAGAGCAACTGCTGGGGGACAGTTTCTACATTCCCACCAGCTCTTGGTAAGGCATGTTTTGGTGAGCAGCAGCAACCACTGCCATAGGCAGTGGTTGCCTATTCTCATTACTCATTCTCTCACCAGACTGCCCCAACAATCCCTAACTGTGATCCACTGTCCAGCCCTTGGAGCTGAGGAATCCCACACAAACAGGCTGTGGAAACATCTTACCTGTACACCAAATCTGTGCCTGGCTTTCAGCCAGGTCCGCAGGCTTCCTCTATGGATGCACCATGTGCAATCATGAGGGCTGCTGCTGGAGCAGGGAGGAAAACAGTGGAAACGTACTGCTGGGGAGGGAGGAATCACTGAGCCCAGAGGAGTTAAAACTGCCCCAAGCTCAGAGAAGAGCTGTGGACCTGTGGGAAAGAAAATCCACAAGAGGGATGAAACCGTCATTACACTGCTTGGGGAAAATAATTTGGAAAATAATATCCTCTCATTTTTTTCATTTTTTTTTTTAAATCTCTTTATTCTCTCTCCCACCCCCATAAGATTAGCCTGATGAAAAGAGGAGACAAGCCTGAGAAAATGATCATTGCATCAAAGGTGTTGATAATGGATAGATAAGTAGCCATACTGCAGCTGCACCTAAGCCCTGGAAACAAAGACTGCTTGTGCACAACTGTTTATCTAATTGCAGGTTTTTTAATAGCTATTAATTTTGCATACTAGTATATGCATTCAGAAAAATACAACGATTTTCCACAATGTTCAATTTAGTGTATTTATTGTTATTTATTAAAAAATCATTGAATATGTCTTTGCATTCATGGGTCTGAGTCTTGCACAATTCATTGAAATGCTTGGCATCACTACCATAAAATACACACAGTGAAGGTAATAAAATCCAGCTATGCAGTACAGTAAAAATCCCCACAAAAATATAATAAAATGGACATATGAATCTTGATAAAATCCGTGCACCACTATGCTGCACATTCACATGAATTAGAGATGTGCAGTTATCCTGGATGGAGCCTTACGTAAAAGCACATGCTGTCTTCAGAGGCAATGTAAAACGCAAAGGGGGAACACAATGCAGCCCTGTCTCTCTGATTATACATAACTGTAACCCTTCATCAAGGGCTCCTCCTTAGCTGCATAAAGTGTTCTTCAGTTCAGTGAACCACTCCTAGCAGGTGTGCTCCAGGTTCCCTCCTCTGGCCTCACAAAGGCCATGCAAAACTGGGCTTACAGTATCTGAAGGGCAGCTTTACTCCCCAGGCTCCCCAGGCTACAGGTGGGATGGCCACCTCCTTTCCCTATCCATCAATTTCCCAAATGCATGTTTCACCATCATTCTAATATAATCTGGAGCTTCTAGGAAATGTTTCTGGTCTCCTGTGCCAGTAATGCAGTCTGCAAACTGGAGTAGCAGAGAGGAAAGGGGAAGAGGGTCTCCCAGAAGGATTGGATTAAAGGTTTCCGTGGTGGTCACTGGAGCACAACAGCCCAGAGGGAGCAATATTACTGGCCTTTCTATACCAGTAGAAAGATACCATACATAATGGTGGGATCTATGGTGATCTACCAAGCCTCTGAAGCATCATAGCAAAGTACTCATTGCATTTGTTCATGAATCATGATACAAGAGGGCAGAGGACAGACATGTAGCATCCTTCATAGATTTAGCACAGCCTAAGTCTCTAGGGCTCTTAGGGCTTCTAAGTCTCTTTGTAGTGGCCAAACTTTTGAGCCCTGAGTCTCTTTGTAGTGACCAACCTCTTGATCCAGGGCCGCAGCACCTTCTGGATAGCAGCATGCAACTTCCTTATGATAACCACAGCATTTCATCCCCCAGCTTGTTAGCTCAGTCAGTGCTCTTGCAGGTAAGAGCTCCCTGGGAGATTTTCTGTCACTAAGCTCTGAAGTGAGCTCTGCACAGCCTTGCAGAAAATAATTTTTAATACGCTGAAGTCTGGCTTCTGCTTTTGCTCACTTTGGATGTACAGCATCTCCTTAATCATTGCTCATTGCTGTATAGGTGAGCTGGGTTATAGCTGTCCACTGCCAGAAGAGACCTTGGAGAAGAAGAGCACCACCTGCCATGCACTGTCTCACAACAGCAGCAGGAAAAACCCCACAAAACATATCATAGAGTGCCACTCCAGGGTATGGGATAGGGATTGCTTTGAAGCTTCATCCTGGTTCTGTGACCTTAAGAGATTTGAGCCAGGGAGAAAGGCATTGCAGGACAGTGGCATGGTTTCTTTGTTCCACTTGTG
Source organism: Heliornis fulica (assembly GCA_013399135.1). NCBI lineage: Eukaryota > Metazoa > Chordata > Aves > Gruiformes > Heliornithidae > Heliornis > Heliornis fulica. Next base: position 290,024 of record VXBZ01003944.1, read on the forward strand.
TTGGGTTGCAGTGCGTTGTTTGGTGCAGATACATAAACCCAAGTCTCATATCTATGAGACAGGTAGATAATGAATGGGAAAGGCCACAAAACCACTTCTACAGCTGCGTTGAATAAAACGAGGAAATGGTTTGTGGGTACTTATGTGCAGGGAGGGATGGGGATGAGGACAGTTAAAGTACAGTAAGCAGTGGAACAAAACTTGAAGACTGCTTCCAGAAAACTGCAAAAGGCTGGGCATAGAAAACCTCCCACCTGGAAGATCCATGAGGACTTAGGAAGACTTCCCCAGCAAGGGCTGGGACATTTAAAATTACTTGGACTGAGCCCCAGCAAAGTGCAGAGAACCGGATATTTTGGGATGAGTTTCCCTTTGCAAAGAAGCTGATGGGTGTGTGTCTGAGCTTCAGCCCAGCTCAGCTGACATGTCTGCAGCAGCATGGAGCTAGAGAGTGAGAAGGAACAATGCCAGTGTCCATAAGCCCAGGCAGTAGGTCCTTTAGTAGCATTTGTGTCATTGTAACATCCCGTTGCTGGCCACAGGGAAGCTAAAATGTCTGTGTCTCCTCCCCTTCTCGCCAGACCCTAATTTGGTGCACTAATGTGCCTCCTCCCAGGGTCCTCATGCAGACACTGGCCAGAACCTGGCACCTCTGTGCTCATGCCATCATTTCTTTGCACTGCTCAGACACAGACAGGTAACTTCATGTCTCAGAAACCACGGTGGTAGAGTACCTACCTGAGGAGAGATGCAGAGAAGCAATGTGGATACACACTCTGGGAAAGTACACACACACATCACCCCCACCCACACCCACACCTCACACATATTTCAGCAGAGGCATAAAGATAAGGGTGAAATCTACACCAGCGTTAGGCATTCCATTGCATCGCCTTGGTATGGAGACATTCTGGTTTCCAACATCTGTGAAAGTTTAGCTGAAGTGATGTATAAAGACTTTGTACCAGCTGAAAAAATCAAGTGTTTGTGAGCTTGATCCTGCAATCTGAAGTTTTCCATGGACTTTAGCAGGAGCTGGAGTGGTGCCCAAATCAGAAAGGCAAAAGCTAAGTGCTTTACTATGCAACAAATATTAAGCAAGGGAACGTATAAATATGTAGAAGGTACAGAGTGGTTTCATGGAGGTCTTTTCACTTAGAACTTATTCATCTTCCTCCAACAAGACCAGTGACACAGTGTGGCATGTGTAATTCTAAAAATCATAAAAATATCAAACAGGACTTTTTATAACATATCACGCGTTCCTGACATATATTGCTGTTCTGGCAGTGACTTATATGCTACACATTTCCAAGATCACTGCTTCTCCTGTTTGGATTATGCTGACCTCCCAGAGGAGATGACTGCATATTGGAAACTTGCACCAGGTAACGGAGAGAGAAAAAAGGGATACTGCCTTCCCAGCAAGTGGCAGGATTATTGCTTCAGTAAATCACATGGGAGACAATGGCATAACCGCCATCGAAACAAACCAAAGTTTTTCATATTATTTAGAGGTTACTTCGAAGTGTTACATACAGTGCCCTGGGAGATGCTGACTATCTGCCCGGGCTTTGCATCTCGGATCCTCTTTTAATTTGCATTCTCAAATAATGGTTGGGTTACATGATGCCATTGTTTGGGGGTTCAAGGGAGAGAGTCCACAATCAGTTTTCCAGGACACAGGCAGAAATGTTGCCTTCCTCATGAAGGTCTCCCTTTCTCTCTCAGTGCTTGGGTAGACACACAGAGCCAACTGCCACTTTGTGGAATATGAACAGTGTAAGATGGAGCTGTAGAAGAGATTCTTCTGTTCTTCTCATGTGTTTCCATATGTTACATTTAATACCATAGCAATGAAAAGACCAAAAAGAAGTGCCAATCCTGACTGTGGAGAGCCGTATTTTCCCCATTCTCTCCTGTTTCTTTAGGTAACAGAAAACCAACAGGCTTTTTATATGTAAGGCACATCTGAAGCACTGAAGCTCCCATCCTGCCTTCATATATGAATAAATGAATTTGTTTACCGTGCTGTCTGAACAAGCCTGTTCCAAAACAATGACAGATTTCAGTGCATTAGCTCCGGCACTCCTTTGCAGCAGGCAGAGACTTTCTGTCTTCCTCCCACATCTCCTAAGAGCAACAACTCCTGACATTTCTTACACAAGCTCCTCACACACCACCTCGTGACTGCAGGGAGGACTGCAGCGTAGGGGGGGTGGTCACCCAATACTACACCACTCCATTTCAGGTTGCAATGCTGGAATATTTTTATTTTTTTTCTGTCCCTTCTTGTTTCCAACATACGAGTTTTCTCTCTCAGAATGTCTTACTGCTGCTGCAGCCACTTAGCATCGCTCAACTATGTGCTTTTGGATGGCTCTGGCCATTACCATCTATGTTTCGAGGTGATGTTTCTGAGGACCTTTGGGTTTGAGTTTTTTCATGAAGAACCATTACAAGGAATTGATAATTTCTATTAAGTTTGGCTGCCAAATTTCTCACTAGATGTACTATTTGAGACTTCAGTACACTATTAAATGCACCAACGCTTCACTCTAAATGATCATTCTCTGTCTGGCTTTTTCCTATATCCTGGAACTATTTACATTATGAGTCATTGATTATTTATGGAGATATTCATGGTGCTTTTCTTGGACATACCATGTAAAGAAGTCAGTAGGCTGGAGGGAAAGAACAACGGGGAGCTCTTGGGAGTGGACTTTTAGGTTTGTTTTTACAGTTTTTGAAGTTTTCAGTGCCATCAAAAATCACTATTAATACTTGGCTTTTTTCTATCGACCTCTGTTGGAGAACCTCAAATGGAGACAGGCATCCAGGTGGCAAGCGTAACAATAACACCACCTATGGTGTTATGATCTCCAATGCACAGGCAAGCTGGACAAAACCTAGAGAAATTATAAGCTCAACCCTAAAGTTAGTAGGGATTTTGACCCTGCTGGTGTCAGGCATGAGGTTGATGACTTCCCAAAATCATGGAGGAAATGTGTTTGTGGAACAAGTGTCAGAACTCGGATCTTTTGACCTCATTTGGAGCACTGACAACCCTGAAAAGGCCACCTGTCCCCTCCCACACTGACAGTTTAGGGAGCTTTCCATCGGGCACATGGACACAGTGGGCACGGTGCATTTTGGGGTAGCTCTCAGTTTCAACTGACAAACCTTCAAATCGCTTTTCATTTTTGGTTTGATTTTTTTTTTTCTAACGTGGTGGTTTGCAACATTGTGTGTGAGAGAAGGAGTTAGTGGATGGCATTCTACCTAGGGACAGTCCAACCTGCTTAGAAGGGAAATGTTGCCGGAGAAACACAAATTGGTGCAAGCCACATCATTAGGAGAAAGTTGTCTATCATTAAGCACTACATAGTGCACCCTGTGTGCCTGAAATAAGTCTCGAGGGGATATACAAGCATACCTGCTGCATGAGTGGAAATGCTGAGGATGAGCCACCGCACCGCACCGTCTGGGTGTCCACCTCCCACCTGTGTTAGCATCATTATATGCATGTTGAGCTGACTTGGCAAGCTCAGGAGGAAGATGACCATGCCATTCTCTTTTACCATCAGGGTAATTTACTCCTTGAGTTTCATAGAGAAGCAATTCATTAATGCAGATATGCAGGATGTAATTATTCAGATGATGCTGTGGGAGAAAGCTGTACAAAATTTCCAGAGTGTGTTCTGCTGGTACTCTGGGATGTGCTTTTCTGGGTGGTCCTGTCTGAAAAAAAATAATAATCACACCTCAGAACGCCTTCATGACTTCTCAAATGGCAGCTCCTCCCGACTGGCATCAGCAGGAGCTGTTCTCACTAGGCAAGGGCGATATTAGAAGACTCTCAGTTAGCATTCGTCACAACAGAAAGGAAATCTGTGGGAACTGCTGATCATTTATATCAAAATTAATGAGGTTTTCCTTCTCCAAACACAAGGGCTGAACTGTATGCTGACTACAGGGAAAAAAAAAATCTATCCATGGATATCGAGTTTGGTTGTTTTATTTTTTTTTTTTGGTTGGGTTTTTTTGGTTTGGTTTCGTTTGGGTTTTTGTTTTGTTTTGTTTTGGTTTGGTTTTGTTGGGGTTTTTTTGTTTTGTTTTTTTTCAGGGGTCGTGGATAATTGATGATACTGCCTGTTTTGGCAAAGGAATTTTCTGAGCACAAAATTCATTTAAATAGTAATTTTTACCCATTAAACAAACTGTTGTTTTTTTCTTCCTACATCTGAAGCCAAAATCGCAGGAACACCAAACAAATCAGCGTAATTTCACTGTGAACTTTTCTTTTGACATCCTTCTATTTTTCAAAGAGAATAAATGTGTTGTTATATGACTGCTCTTTTCCAGACAGAAGAGGCAGAGAGCTATTTTTGAAGCTCCTTAAATCAGAAGCTCTGGCTCTTTACAAAAGCATCCCCACAGGATATCAGGACTGTGTTTGGAAACATATGTGATAAAAAAAATCAAACCATAAAAATGAACTAGGATCACCTTGTAATTGGGCAGAGAAGACTTCCTGCTGCCGTCTGTATTTTTGTTAAAAGCCAGTGCTTCTGCATTTCTCACCTTTTGCTGCGAGAGATTGTACACAAAATCTCTGATTGCCAAGCAAATCAAAACCAAGAGGGAGACCCCCTGTTTGGAACAGAGCACCCCCCTACCATATTCTATTTTACTGATGTTATGTGGGGAAAATTAGATGTACAGAATGAATCAAAAGTAATTGAAAATAAATAAGTAAATAAATAAATAAATAAACAGAGATAAAAATAATTAAATAAATATAAAACGCCACCACTGGAACAGTTCTTTATGCAGGACTTGGAGATCTTAGACTACGCCAGCATCCATACAGAGCAGCAAACTAACAGGCAGTTCATTGAAGCTAAAGTATAACATAAAACATTAAATTACAGAGAAAATGGCTGAAAATATAACAAAAAATAACTAAAGATCATGTAGGAAGGTGGCATATCAACATCTGATGTAAATACAGACAACAGGAAGTGCAGTTCATTATTTGAATGGATGATACCATCAAAAATGGTAACAAAATCTGTAGGTTTTCAATCTTCTTTTTCCTCAAAATTTGAGAAATCCCCAATGGTTACAGCAACAATTTTCCATTTTCTTCTTTGAGAAGGTGATTTGTCTGTTTTACTCAGCTACCAGAATTCCTGAGGTAAAAAATGTACTGTTAAAAATCAGAAAAGGAAGAAAATTCAGTCATTTTCCTGGTGCTTAAATATTAAATGTACTATGGAAAAGCACTAGTGTCTCCTCCAGTCAGGCACCGTATGAACCTTCTAATAGAAACCAGACTTGTATTTTCTCTTGTCCACTGCTTTTCATTCTTCAATGAAGTGAAATTTCAACACTGTTGAAGTCTTAGAGCAAACTTTTTTTCAGGATGACGTAAGACAGATTGGACAAGGCGCGAAAATACAAAAGCTAAAAATAGGCGGTAGTCTCCTCTGCTTGGAAACTTTCCTCTCAGTATCTGTTCAAAACTCAGCATCTCCTACCAATGTATACATCACACTAATAATGTATTTTTTTCTGTTCATAGACTGGAACATGGAATTAGCTCATTGAAAGCACATTAGCAACATTTAGGGTGCAAAATTTTAAAGAATGGAGCATCTTTCTGTTTTCTGAACCAGGACCTGATTCCTAGACATAGTCAATACTAAAGCTAGTCTTCTACTATTAAGAGGCACCTTCATATATGAGTGTATGTTCTTGATCTTTGAGTTCAGACAACATAGAAGAATGTACATGTGTGTGTGTGCACATAAATGTCTGTATTTGGAGTTGATATTTATGTATTTTTACCCGTGTAAGTGTGTGTATATATATATATGTACACACACATTTGTATGTTGAGAAGACTGCTCGGTTTGATGGAACAGGTGCAGCAGGGGGATGTGGCAAAGCAAAGACAATGATGAGGCTTTTCAAGGCTTCTGCATCCTTTTACTCAGCACATGCACACACATTTCCCAGAACAGGAGGAATTATTCTCTGTAATGAAACTGCTGCTTTTCCAACACTTGGCAAGGATATTTTCCCTCTTTTTTTTTTTTTTTTTTTCATGAGCATCCATGTTCTGGGTTTGGCTAAGACAGAGTTAAGTTTCTTTCTAGTTTCTTGTGTAGTAGTAGTAGTAGTAGTAGTAGTGCTATATTTGGGAGTCAGGATGTTGATAATGCACTGATGTTTTAGTTGTTGCCAAGTAGTCAAAGACTTTGATGTTGCCCTGCTAATGAGGAGGTGGGGGGCACCCAGGAAGCTGGGAGGGGACACAGCCAGGATAGGTGACCCAAACTGGCCAAAGGGACTATTGTATACCAACAGTGTCCTGCTCAGCATGAGCAGAGGGGCTGAAAGAGGAGGAGAATGTGGCTTGGGGATGGTCCAGCTTTGGGATTGCTCTGAGCTGTGTGGTCTGAGCTGTGCAGTAAGGTGAGAAACTGCATTCTGTATCACCAGTGTGGTATATTTTGCTATAAAGTCCTGTGTCCATTATTTCTCCCTCCCTTTACTGTCCCAGTAAACTGTCCTTATCCCAACCCTCCAGGTTTGCCTTTGTTTCCAACCCACCCCCACCCTCCAAAGAACGGTGGCAAAACCATGACAATCCATCAGCATGGATATACACAGCAAGCTCAGCAAAGGGCACTGGCTCACTCCATAGCACAGCCAGCATTTTTTCCACGTATGCTTAGATGTTTTTGTAAGAACAGAGGATGTAGTATAGACGAGACTTTGAAAATGTGGCCTTTCAAGTTAAAAAAAAAAAAAGTTTTCTTTTGTACACATAGATGTGTACAAACATTCACCTTGTAACACCTCCCCATCCCACAACAGGGACAGGAATCTACAGTGCAAAATACGGTGCAGGCTTAGACAGAAGTGAGATACAACTGAATACAGTTGATGTCTACATCACAGAGGACTTAAAATCCAGCAGAGCTACTTTATGGTGCAAACTACATATTTTAAAAATAGATTATTTAATAGCTGATAAAAGCAGGGGGCAGCGTCCTCTGAAAAGCAGGAGGTGCACAGCTCTAAATACCTGCAGTTATTTTGAGAACATGGGTGATTAAATTCTAGCAACTCTGCAATTTCAAATGCTATTGGAAGTAAAGGACTAATAAAAAATATTATGTCACTTGCTCTTTAGTTGTTTTGTCTCTTTTTCTTCAATGTTTCCTCTTATTTCTCCCTACACTCTTGGCACCAAGTTTTGTTCAAGTTTCCACCATTCCAACCTCATCTGTCTGGCTGTCTGTCTATCTGCCTATCAATCTACTTGTGTATTGCACCTATCCACAAATTTGCATTTACACACACACAAAATAATTGGTTCTTCACACAATATTTGAATATATCTCCCTATGTTTATAACAATTTTCCCAACAGTATTAGGAGGGGGTCTCCTCCTTAGAAAAATAGAAATGAAGGTGGTAAGGGAAACTTGTAATAAATTGCTACTCTCTATCTTATTTGAGTAGTTGTGGCAGTCTGGTGATGTTGCCACTGATTGGAAAAGGGGAAACATAATTCCCCCTTTTGAAAAAGGGAAAAAAATGAAGACCTGGGGAACTACAGACTGGTCAGTCTCACTTCTGTGCCTGGAAGGAACATGGAGCAGATCCTCCTAGAAACTATGCCCAGTCACATAGAAAATAAGGAGGCAATTGGTGACAGCCAACACGGCTTCACAAAGGGAAATTGTGCCTGACAAATTAGGTTGCATTCTACAATGGAGTTACAGCGTTTGTGAATAAGAGAAGTGACAGATGTCATCTACCTGGACTTATGCAAAGCATTTGACACTGCCCTGCATGACAGCCTGCAACCCAGAAAGCCAACAGTATCCTGGGATGTATCAAAAGAAGCATGACGAGCAGGTTTGGGGATAGGATGAGAGGATTCTACCCCTTTACTCCACACTCCTGGGACACCACCTGGAATACTGCAACCAGCTCTGGGGTCCCCAGTACAAGAAAGACATGGAGTTGTTGCAGTGAGTCCAGAGGAGGGACACAAACATGATCAGTTTGGGATCAGAGATCAGAGATCATGCTCTCCTATGAAGACAGGCTGAGAGAGTTGGGCTTGTTCAGCCTGAAGAAGAGAGGCTTTGAGGAGATCGTACATTGGCCTTCCAGTACCTGAAGGGACTACAGGAAAGATGGAGAGGGACTGTCTGTTAGGGAGTGCAGTGACAGGACAAGGGGTAATAGGTGTAAACTAAAAGAGGGCAGGTTTAGATTAGACATTATTAAGAAATTCTTCCCTGTGAGGGCGGTGATGCCCTGGCACATGTTGCCCAGAGAAGCTGTGGCTGCCCCCTCCCTGGCAGTGTTCAAGGCCAGGTTGTATGGGGCTTTGGGCAATCTGGTCTGGTGGAGGGTGTTCCTGCACATGGCAGGGTGGTGGGAACTAAATGGTCTCTCTGATCCCTTCCAACTCAAGCCAGTCTGTGATTCTATGAATTAATTGGTCTAAGTTCTGATCTCATTTAAATGTTTGCAAGATTTTGGTTTCTGTGAGTTCCTAAAAGGAAGCCAAAAACCACCAAAAGACACAAGCAAAGAAACAGGAATTCATATGATTGGAAAACATTATAGCAGTGGAAGGGAAAAAAAGAATCAGGTTTAATTGATAGCTATTAGAAAGTAATGACTTCTGTCTCTTCACTTAACAAAGATTTAAAAATTTCCATCTCACTGGAGTTTTCAGTCATTAATAGAGGTTTCCAAAATCTCCAGAGAGGGAAAGTGAATTGAGGTGTTAAATACAAAAGCTTATCATGGGGACCCTAATTCTGCCTCCAGCTGCTTACTTTATTTATTATCCTCACCTGTAGCCTGACCGGAATTCCTCTCTGAGAAAGGGGCTTTGAGGAAAGTGGGAGCATTTCTGTGCACTAGGGAAAGTGACCCCCAATTCAATAAAACACTGAGGAAATGTGTAGAACTGGACAAAAAATACAAATCTCTGGCTCATGTTCATGGCTGCCTGTATGTTTCTTGTAATTTTGGAAGCATTAGTGAAGGTATTGGTGAGTTCTAATCTGATGAATGAAGAGCCAACTGTCTTTCTCTTCCCTAGTTTTATGGGTAAAGTCCTAGCAAAGCTGCAGCATTTTCCCCACATCGTGATCCCATGGGTTCCCAGACTTTCTAAACAAGAGTCCGTACCTGAATCCCATTTTTATCAGTGGAGCAAAAGCCTAAGGATTCCTCAGTATGAAGTTCTTGAACTTCTTCTAAAAACAAGTCTTTTCACTTGCAGAGTTTTATTTGTATGGGGATTTAACCAAGATACTTTGGCTAGCTTTTGGTGGTGGGGGAGCTGCAGACATGCAGATGGCTGTTTTGTGCCACACTTCAGTATAGGAGAGATAAATGACTGACATACCTAGAAGTTGTATCTAGAGGTCTGCCTCCATCTATACACATGTAGGGCAGACCACCACATGACTGGAAGAGCAATGGTGTGTTCACGGACACCTCTTTCCAAGGAGTTATTTTATTAGCTCCCTGAACTCTGCTTTGGAGAGAAATTCCCAAGAAAAGGTGAACGATGCAAGACACTGCATGTACCAGAGCGTTGTGCTCTGCTACTGATGGCCCCACTCATTGCAGGACAAGCTCAGATACTACATGCTGGACCCAAATCTGCGGTAGAGAATGGGAACAAAGCAAATCTGAAATGTCCATGTTGTTTACAGACCCTTCTCTGCTGTGCTGTGTCACCCACGCTGGTCACAGTTGCTCTGAGCAAAGAACATTTTCTATGGAGAAACAGTAGAGAAGGTGAGCAAGGACGCTGAGCGAGAGCAGGGAGCTGTAGCTTGTATTTTGGTGAACTTAATGACTAGTTTTGAGGCAAAGGCTTGAAGGCCAAAATCTGACAGGCTGTCAGGCGCTGATTGCCATTTTCATAAAGGGCGCTATGCAAGTGTGATTGATAGATTGATTGATTTATTTTGCTGAGGCTCCTTTGTGGTCTCCTGGGGGGATTTCTGGCCACACCTCTCAGCCTGAAAGCACTTGCTTTGCCTGCTGTTGCTTTTTTTTTAATTTGCGGGTAATGAAAATTTGTTATAAGCCTTCCCTTTCATCTGTACATGGCAGGCTGTCACACAGAAACAAGCCATTCTGGAACCTTGCTTCCTTCCAAATTGCTAAATATTTTTCTTCAAATTGCTTCCCTAATGGGCTAGTATAATAGGAGCAGCATGCTCTCTGCCCACGCTGAAGATGCCAGAGCATTTGTCCAGTGCACATGTGTGTTGGGCACAATAAACTCATTGCCTGGCCTGGAGACAGTGTAGCACTGCTGCTGATCTGATCTGTACCGCAATTCCTTGGGTGCCATCATGCACATGATGGTTATAGGTGTGTATGCACACAGGTGGGGACTTCTGCCTCCCCTCGGAAAATGTACTGCTTTGGGGAGGCAGCCAGCTACACATCCCGCTTTCCTGGGGCAAAAGCAATGATTACATCTCATCAGGTGAGACACAATGGCAGGAGGAGGAGGCGACAGAGACACTGAGCAATCCTTGTGAGCAACGACAGAGCTGGGCTTGCTAATGGACTGGACTGGCCAGTTTTTTATTGACTCCAGTTGCTGCTTTTTGGAGGGGCAGGAACCAGTGGTCTCCAAGGTCAGCAGTTCCATGTGCTCTATGCTAAACTGTTGCTGACCCACTGCTTTATGAGCCTAAGTGCTTATCCAGGAACAGAAGTGAATAGGTTGTGTGTGATAAGAAAATAATTTGCCAAAACTGCAACAATAAAGAAGGCCTGATGGGATCTCTTATGGTATGAATAGCCTGGAGCAGCTGCAGATTTCTCTCTGCTTTCACAATTATTTTCATTTTTGTAACAACTATAAAGGGAGCATTGTCCACAGGCTCCTGCAGCCCGCATTTTCATATCCAAATCTAATATTTCCATATACGTGTATATACATATTACACATTCTGGATCTTTTTTAATAAAAGACAGGAAAGAAAAAGAAAGAAAAAGGAAAAGCCTTCTCCGATAAGAGGCCTGTTGGTGCACCAGTTTAACCCATTCCTCCTTTCTGTTTCTCCCACAACCTTCTCATGGATTTCTGCAAGATCTCTGAGATGCCAGCCCAAAATGTGTGGAACTGGCTGCCTCCCCACTGTTTCCTGTGCACTGTTTCCCGGGTGCTCTGTGCAGGTGCCCAAAACAGCTGCACACGGGGCATCTCTCAGTGTGGTGATGGAGCTCCTTGTCTGGGGGTAGCCATCCTTCCCCACCATCTGTGGGGCTAGAAAGTTGACCTGTATGCCCCTGTCCCCACCACATGGCAGTGTCTGTTGAGAGGGCTGAGTATCTTTTTGCACGCTTTCTATCTAGGTGTTGCAGAGGGGATTCAGTCTACAACTGACCCCGCGCAGCCCTCCTGAGCACAGCCCACTCCCCACCTCCCTGTCCAATCCATGGCATTCTCGTTAGCCTAGGAGCACGACCAGGTCTGACATCCAGCTCATGCACCCTGAACAGCCCCAGTGGTGCAGGACCTGGTGGCAGGTCCTGTGCTATGACCCTCTTCTTTACCTACCAATCCTCAGGTTGAGCAGTGGTTTGCTCAGCAAGGGCTCTCTGTGACCCAAGTTGTGGCCAGGGCTTCTTCCTAAAGCTACGCCAGGGCCAAGCTCCTTTCAGAGGTTCCACACACAAGGGAGCCCAGGTCTCTGAAGCTCTCTGAGAACATCTAAATCTGCCAGAGAAGGAGGGACTCCTAAAAACAAACTCTTCTTGCTGTTCAATTCTGCGTAAGGAGAAGACCAGACTCTGGCCTTGGATGTCACGTCAGGGTCAGCTATGCAGAGTTCAGAAAACAGTTGTATAAAGAAAGACACAAAGAAATGACTCAGATTGTAGCTGACTGCCTTCCTGATTTCTCAAGAGGTCTCCAGTGAATCAGGCTGAATGAGCTTTTTGTTGCCTTTACTGTTTACAGGAGCAGCTGAAGTCGCAAGGCGTTCTCCTGTCTTACTGCTGACAGCTACAGTACGGCAGGGCTGCGGTGCCCTAGCATATAATGATCAATCTCATTTTGGTTCATTTTGCTAGAATTTAATTTTCACATGGCCCAGTGTGACCACATCCCACTAATTTCCCACTTGGATATTTTCTTAAAACAGAGAGACCAGTTGAAGATTCTGCAACTCCTGTTGGTGAAATAATAATAATAATTTACATTTATTAAGTGCTGTTCTTCCCAAAGGACTGCCCAAACGCTTTCCAAAATTTGTGTATGCAGGAATCTCTTCACCATGTGAAAAAAATGCAGCTGCTTCATTAGAACAACAGCTTAGGACAGGGAATGAATCAAAGGTTTAATGTTATTGCATCTTTGCGGTTCTGTTACAGTAAAGCCCAGAAGTCCCGGGAGGGAGCAAAGTCCCTCTTGGGCTGGGTGAAATAAGTAGTAAGGTTATTGAAAGTGAACCAGGGAACAGAAAATGGTAACACGCTAGAAGAAGAGTAGGAGAAAGAGAGTGATAAAGACACGCATGATTACGTTGATGTGAGAGACATGATCAAGTCATGGGACTGGAAGGAAACTGCAATGTTATCCGGTACACTTTTCTGTCCTAAGGCAGATTAATTTCTAATTATTATTCACTAATAGACATTTCTGTAACTTGTTCCCAATGATTTCCACTGATGGAGATTTTACAGCCTTCTGAGGCAGCTTCTTCTTAGCCTGTAATCTTCCTCGCCATTAACATGAACCCAAATGCTTCTTGCTATAACATAAATCTTTTACTTCTTATCTTATGCACAACAAAATCTATGCAGACTGTCATTTCTTCTGGAAAAAAAAAAATAAAATAAAAAGAAGCATCAGTGAGTTAGTAGTCTTCTTCACCAAGGTATTAGGGTGAGTTTGTTTAACAGACGTGTCAAAAGATGGGATCTAGAGGAGGACATGGCATGAGGCTATCTATCTCCATGGAGGGTTGTGTGGAAAAGCTCCTTGTAGAATGGATGGGCAGAGGAATGGAGACTGTCAGGTTGGGATTTCCAATCCTGGGGGAAATAGGAGACGTGTGGAAGAGTTTATCTATGCTGGGCCTTGGTGTTAAGACCAGAAATGTCCATATCCACATTTGAAAGCCATTCAGGAAACATATTCGAAGAGCTCATTAAGGAAACCAAAGTGGTTGGTAAAGATACTGAAGCCTGGAGCTGGAGCAGACAGTTGTGGTGGCAGCACCAGGGAGGGCTGGTAGGAGAGCAGCTGCATCACAAAGGACAAAGGGGGGAGAGGTTACAGTGGTCGACAGTACAAGCTTTGCTAAGTGTGGTACCTCGGAAACGCCAGGTAGGCACAGGCAACAGTTTCTAGAGGAGGAAATAAAAATAGCTACTGCAACATGGGTCTAACCCACTGAAAGGTTAATGACATTATCATCAGGCAGAGGAAGAAGCGGAGGGGTCTGGGAAAGGAAAATTAGTAGCTCTGTGCTAATGAGCTGGTGCCAGCAGGACCTCTGTGAGCAGAGTTTACTGATGCAGGTGGAGATACAAGGCTGGAAGGAATAAAGGTATCCTGCAGATACTAATTTGTGAGCATTCAGAAAGAATATGTGTATTGATTTGGAGATCTAGTTCACCAATATGAACAGACACAGAGAGCTAAAATCATTTATTCTCTCTTATTTTCTCCAGCAAGAAAAGCAGTTTTAGGTGTTAATGTCCTCTGTACCAGGTCTACTGCACCCCTATCTTCTTTGACCTGATTTGGAGTATTGCTTGTTTGCTAGGCAGGAGTCATCTTTCTGGTTCTTCATCCACAGACCACGCCAGCTGCCATCCTGAGAGGGTGCAACTGGTAGTGTACAAGAGAATGTAATCTTTGGGGCATTTTTCCTGAAATTATCATTTCCTGAAATCTCCCTTGCCAGAAAGGCTGGGTAGATGCCACTGGAAAACTGGAAGTTTTAAAATTTCCCTTCCCAGGGAATGAAGGATATTTTGCATTTCACCGGCAGTGCTCAGGGGACCCCAGCTGAAGATCGAAGTACATCCCAACACCCAGACCTCCTCCTCCTCCTCAGAGACTACCTAGGTACACAACAAAACTGAGCTTTGAACTGACTCATGTCCCATCAATGTCTTCTGCACTTCTTTAATGACATAACTTAGCAAGTCAGATTTGAGCATCACCTCCACAGACCCAGATCCACTTGTTTAAGTAGAATATTTTTTTGTTTATGCTGCAGGCTAAACAATGTGGTTTACCTAGGGTCTCTTGTTAAAATGAGCCATCTGTGGCAGCTGTGGTAATTATACCCAGACTACTGTACCTTTCATGCAGAGCTCTTAGATTTGTGTTGAGACTTTGAAAACAAGAAAAACAATGGCACAAGGGGAAAGAATATATCTCCTTAGCTGTGAAAACTATCATGAGGTTCTCCCTTCTTTCCTTTTCAATTCTTCCCTGGATTAACCACAATTCTCAAGTTGCTTGACAGTTGTTCCCTGTGACAAAGGACTACAAAACTATCTCAGGGCGAGGAACATATGTCAGTCTGAGGCAGGTTTTGCATCTCCTTCTCATCAATAAATGCTTGCCAACACTTTCCTTTGGTGAGCCAAGTAAATCCAGTATTTGCCCTGCTCTCAAATCTGGGCTGCATAAGCGAAGTACCACAAGTGCTACCACAGGAGTTAGCATCTTGCCCGGTTTTGATTCCTTTCACCAGTTCCAAACACCTCTTCTGCAGTAACTGCAGGGGGATTTGCTTCCCCCCTGTCCCCAAGACTGTCAGGGCTGCTGTGAATATGGAGCAGCAGGAATTACTCCGGAGCAATGTCAGGTATTTCCTCTTCTCCAGAGGGAGGCTGAGCCCACTGCCCTGGGGAGAGTCTGACCTTTGAAATCGGTCGACTTTCCAGGGCTGCCAGAGAGGCCGTAAGGCTTAACAGCAGACAAACTTCTGCATGGCATATGCTAATTCTCCCTATATTCCTCTCTTTAACAGTTATCCAATTAAACCTCACATTGTTTTTATGCAGTAGTCACTGAATAGTGAAGAATCTGACAAACCCATGATACTGGATGGTGTTTTGAAGAAAATTTGACACCTTTAAACTTCCAAGTTGTTGAAACTGCTACCAGAAATCATGATATTTATCTGCAATCTTCTCCTTGCTAAAACTTAAATTTGAGCAGATGGAAATAAGGAGAGAAAGGTGGTAGTAACAAGCAGTGACATTATCAGCTGGAACCGACAACAGCAGAAGCAGCCATTGATTCTTGGAACTCTCAGGTAGTACAGAGTATTTTCACATACTGTATTTCTCATATTTTAGATTTTTCATACACTGTAGGAACAGTTCGGACATAAGAGTAAGTCGAGTTAGCATGGCCAGGAAAGAACAACAGGTTTGATTCGCATCTGCTTTTTGTGGCAATAGCAGGGACGAAAGTCTGCCTGAGCCAGGGGGAGGTGAGAGCCGTGCAACGTTCACAGCCCTCACTGGCTCCCTGAATGATCACAACTGATCAGGAAAAATGCTTTCTCTGGAGCAGAGAAGGGTGCTCGTGTTCTCTTTCAGTTTCCAAATCAACTAACAAGGCGTTTGCTGTATCAGGACATGATTTAAAACTCCTGTCCACAGGACCAGTCATCTAATGAGCATCTGCCCCATTTGGTTCAAGAGGGAATCAAGTCCATCATCTCTGTTATCTAAAAAGTCAGGGATAGATAGTCCAATAACAAACACTATGATGTAATTTCCTGCACAGGCTTACTGCACCTTGGTCTTTACCACAAGCTTAAATTTCTCATGTGGGCTCAGATTTTAGCAAAGAATTACGGTATATTGCTTTCCATGAAAAGAATTTCCCACTTAACAGATCTCAGGACTCTATTAGACCCTTGGCTAATGGAAAACCATAAACCATCCCAGAGCTTTCTAGAAGTCCATGGAGAGCTGAAAGTGCAGATATTTAGCCTCTTCAAGGGTCAGGGTCTGACAGAGGACTCCTTAAATTAATGCCAAGCTAAAGAAATTCCAAACAATTTTGTTTCAAACAGTATCCCAAGGTTGAGAAGACTATATTAATGTGAATATGATTCAAATGGCAGCTTTAACTCTTCTTCTCTGGTGTTCCCTTCCATTTCTCTTTCTGGTTGTATCTGCCACCAAACTGAGGGTCGTGGGCTGAGGTGTTCAGTTTTGTTCCTGGGCATGGGTTTCGTGTGCTACCTTTTTGTGGCCAGGTCTGTTTGGCTGCTAAGGTCAACTGGTGCAGTTGCAAGGCCATGCACCTTGTTGCATGTGGTTCCACACGTGTGCAAAGAAGCTGGAGCTAGCAGGACTCTGCCCACCCCTTTTCTTGCCCTTTTCACACTCTCTGTAAGCAGTCTAGAGTTTGGCTCAGATCTATTGGTCTGTTCCTCTACCACTTGGGAACTCTCCCGTTGCTGGCTCCACACACTTCTGCCCTGGCTCTGTGTCCTGGCAAACTCGTATCATCTATTAGCATATCTGTACCTTGTCCACAAGTCAAAGTATAGTGGAGAATTGGGTCCTCCTCCTCCTGCTACTACAGTGGCTCACCAGGCATATCCCATGTACCTTAATTCACCATGGGCACAGCAGACTTATGCATCATTTTTCACTTCAGCATATATACGCCACTTAACATTGGTAACTGATGCTTTTTTGAATGACTGCTCGTGAGTCTTTTTTATTTTAATATTTCTTAACTCATCCCCTCCTAAAACAAACTCAGACTCATTCATTAAAATTAAGGCACTAAGATTCCATAGAGACAAACCCCAGAGAGGGCTGATAAATTACACAAATAAGCTGTATTTATAATACCTCTGATGCCTCCAAATAGGTATTTTATAGAAGAGAAGCTCCAGCAAACTGATAAATCTATTCTCTGATACTGCAGCTAAGCTGCATTTCAATACCTGAAACCATCTGTTTGATCCAAGCATACACTTAGCATAATATGAATACCTTAGCACATGGTACAGTAGCATAGCGCATCCCTTCATTTTCTCATAACCAGCGCTTATAGTCCAGGCAGAGAGAAGTGTGTGGTGGGCTGAGAAGGAGGGAGGAGGAGAAACATATAAAGAAGATGGATTTTTTTTCCTTAATCTGTGTGAGTCTGACAGAGCATATGAAGATCTCTAAGCCACAGAATGCCAGTGAGACAGAGACAGACAAAATTATTTCCTTTGCTGGGTCTTGCAGTTTGGAGTAGTGGCTGCCTTATTCGCAGGACTTTTTTTTTTTCCCCAGACACCCACCCAAGAACCATTCAGCTACATTTATTATTCTGTCAAATACAATGTGCAATAAAGAGCCAGTCTCCCCAATGATGGGTACCTGTGTTCATAGCTCCACAGTGAAACACATAAATCACGTGTGAAGGGCAATGCACATGTGCTTTTTGTTTCTTGTATCACCTTTTATTATCTTAGGACTGAAAAGTTAATAACCCAGTGGGTAATCATGCCATTATCAGTTTACATTGTAGTAAAGCCCATTCAAATGATGATTACATATGTTAATGAGTGTCGTTATAATGCACTACACAGTACATTACCTTCAATAAATATAATTGTTTATGCACTTTAATGAGGGGATATAATGCCCCCAAAACTAATGGCATGGACTGAATTGTGATTTATTGCTGGAAAACTTTGCCATTAAGAAATGAAATCTCACAAACCCTTTCATGTTTATCTAACTTTTTTCTTCTTCTTTAAAAACTGCCACTCACCTCTCCCTCCTTCTGCTTGCAAAGGGAAAATAGCTGTAAGACACTTCAGCAGTGTTCCTTGTCAATGCCTTCCTCCACCTGAAGAAGCAGGAGGTGGGTTCATTTGGAAGGTTTAATGAAGATCATTATGTTTACCCCTTAGTAAGGCTTAATGCGCTATCTGGCAACAAAACTGATAAGGCGTCAGAATTTTGGCTGCAAATCAAGCAATGGGAAGTAAAAATGTTGGTTGTTAAACTATAGACTAGGAATGGAAAATAAGGTTAGAGATGACATTTTGGCCAGTGGTCCTTCATCTGGCTATAGAATAGTCAGAGAATAGTTGGTTGCGTGGAGCATTCAAAGCTCTCCAGCTGGGACTGGAGAAAACCAGAGGTGAAATGCCACCTTATCTC
The DNA here is from genome assembly GCA_013399135.1 of Heliornis fulica. Classification (NCBI taxonomy): domain Eukaryota; kingdom Metazoa; phylum Chordata; class Aves; order Gruiformes; family Heliornithidae; genus Heliornis; species Heliornis fulica. Next base: position 308,260 of record VXBZ01003944.1, read on the forward strand.
TTCAATCTCTGGGTGCTTTCTTTTCCAGAGCAGGGAGATAAAACCTTCCTTTGTGGGCTCAATAAGAAATGACAAAGAGGAAGAGAATGCTAAACCAGGCAGCACTGCTGTAGCAGCCGAGGGTGCAGTAGGCTGAGTAAGATGAGCTATCAGCAGCTAAACTGCACAAGACTGGAGTTTCCTCTTTAATTTCCCTCCACTTGGTTTCCTTCCTGAATGGCACTGCTGTGACATTTCCATTACCGGAGAAAAGTAGTGTGCTTTGTACAGTAGTCTCTTCTCCTATTGAAGTCGGTGGCAATAACTCCCATTGATTTCAACAGCAGAAATGGCGATGCAGCTCCTGGAGCACGGCCGCTTCTGCAGAGGATTTGCATGCAGTACGTCCTGGTTTTGCTTTCCCGTCAGTGTCGCAAACTTAAATTCTTTATTTTTTTCCTCATGTCTTAAAAAAATAAATAAAATGCTGGCATTTAGTACAAATAATAAGAGGAATTCTTCTAAATGCTATTAAACCAGCAGGAACACGAGAAAGCTGCGTGTGAAGGGCCGGTATGATGTAGCGTGGTTTCTTAAGGTATATTCCTAAATATGTGTACACATACTAATTAATTACTTAAGAAACTTTCCAAGGATCACAGTCATGTTCCAACTAGCTTGAAAGTCAGTACTGTAAAAAAAAACTTTGACATTGAGATGCAATTTGTGGTAAGATCTAATTAATTTTTTTGCTCCTAAGAATAATTTATTATTTACACTTCTTATTATATATGTATTTTAGCTTCATTAGTCTGTAATGCTGGAAAAAATTATACCTTCAAGTCCTATTTATCAAATTAATGGTGCAATTTCATAGTGACACATTCCACATTCATTAAACCAAGTACAGTAAAAATGCATTTAAATTAGATTAGTGTGATGTAATAACGATTCCAGTGTATGGGGTGATATTCTAGCAGTAAAGAAACACCCGGATTAAGTTGAAAGCAACTTTGTGATAATTTTTCAACATTGATTTTGGCTATGCTTTAAGTGAAAGAACAAGGACTAATGTCTCTCCTCTTGTAGCCTGTTCGGTGTGGAAGCACGGGGCCCTTGGTGGGATCGTGGGAATCAGTGGAAGCCATGTGTGCCCTACAGCAGGCAGCTTTGTCATCCCCAAAAAAACACTGGAGAGGGACACAAGCCTGAATTTGCCTTTTGCCAGAGCTGAACTCAAACGCTGCTGCAGAAGTTTCTGCGAACCCCTTGGCTCTCCAGTCTGTTTTATTTCCCATAGAGACTGACAAAGGCTCACATGTCTCTGAATGCATCCGGATGCAAGTGCGGGCACAGTTGTCTGGATGTCGGAGCTCTTGGAGGTACCACCTATTGCCTCCCAGACTGATGCTCTCTTGGCTGGGTGGGTGAATATGAGTCTCTTTCCATCAAATTCATCCATCCCAGGGATCCAGGCTGCAGAGTGAAACAGAAACTCTAGGTGGGTGCTGAATTCACTGTCCATGAGTGGCCTATAAAATCGTAAGCCTTTCTGCCGCCCCGTACCACATACACCACCTGCTTCAACAACTCTGCTGTGAAACAGCCAGAAACTCCTGCCACCTCTCCATCATGTCCTTTAACACCAAGTTTTAGTTTAGCACATTCCCCGTAGCCTAACTTTCCTGGCTTAGGCTGATGAGCAAGAGTCTCTGGTAAGTGGCACATTGGTGGAGGTTGCTGGACAAGGAGTAAAGCACTAGGAATCCACATCCTGAAAGTCTGATTGAGTCAGGCTGGGGCTGCCCATCCCCTCTCCCCACATGCCAATATTCCTCTTTCAGTCTTTGCTGCCCAGCAGAGGAGTGTTTTCAGCTGGCTGACACTCAACCTCGCACTCCTCCAATATCACATTAAAGAAGCAAATTAAATCAGAATAGCTCCTTAATAAAAAAAATCTTTCTTCTGAGTACCCATAGGGAGTTGGGTATTGTGTGTATCTGTCTTTCAGATTGTAAGCCTTCAGGGCAGTGACTATCTTTATTTCTGAAACACAAACAGTATTAAAACACCATTGGCACTTAATAAATCAGCAAAACTACAATCATTACATGGGCCTCTCTGTGAGCCATCAGCTACCTTAACACATTAACAGAAGCATGGCTTTTGCATTTTGGAGTGTGGCTTGAGGGTGTGTGTGGTGTGATGGTAGACTGAACACCCCAGACTTTGGAGGATGTTATTTGCTCCCAGAGGAAGCCCTGGACCATTGCAGGCATTGCTGTGGAGACTTTCAGATGTTTCTATCCTGACCCAGAGGTCTTGTCCCACCAAGGGATATAAGTTTATTGTCCACCTGGTATCTCTTGAGCTGAGGTGCAAAGAAAGGTAAGGAAGATTGATGTGAGACTACTAGGTCTACTAGTTTAGAGGATTTCATGTTAGCAGGAGTTACCGAATACTTGTGCTGTGGTGGCACAGGGTAGTGCCAGCTGGTACCATGCTGACATAAAAGGCAGTGCCCCATGGTCACTTCTGAGAGGACTCCATTTGCAGGCACTATAGGAAAGAGCTGGAACTGAGCTACTCTGGTTTTGTAGATGAACAGGGGAATGGCAACAGGGTAGGAAATTAAAACTCTTCTGATTTGAGCTGGATGTGCATGAATACCAAGGTAACTACTGCATTTCCGAACGATGACATCAGCCCTTTATAAATCCAAATGTCATTTACAGACACAGGCCTAGGCTTAAAAAAACTTTCCTTTAACGATCTGCTAAAAAGGTGAGTTGAATCACTGTGCACAAATTCATGTATTAATATAAACAGTTAAGCTTGATTAAAAAGAAATCAGCTTTGCCTCTGGCCTGACTGACCTCAAATTTCTGAGGGCTCCTTTTCCAGTCCCGAGGGCCTGAGACGTGTGTCCTTTTGACTTCAGCTTCTCAGCCTGTCATCCCCAGGTATATCCTTTCTTTCACACTTCCCCATCCCCTTCTTCAAGAGCATATGGGATTATTTAAACAATTAAAGCTGTATGCCCCTACAGCCTTTTCCAGAAAGCAAGGGGCAAGATACAACCAAGTCAGCCTGAGCACTCTGAGACAAGGGGGGTAAACCAAACAAAATGATTGCTAAAAAAAAATTTAACAACCCCCTCCCCCAAACCTAAGGTGAAATTTGCATTTGCTCATCTATCTAACTTGAAGATCTCTGCTACCACATACCATGCGGTGCTGTGTGAGGCTATAAATATGCTGCTCTTCCAGACCCATTTCTGATGGCATTCCCCATCAGTAAGCAGGTGCTCCTGGCTTCTCCTGTGCCTCTGAGCTCAGAGAACTTCAGCAGGTACTTTGTCTGCCTCCTGGAGCAAATGCAAGTTGTCATTGGGCATATTTCCCTTGCAACAGAGAGGGGCACACGTGTGCAGGGCAGTGGAGGACACCCACTGCAAGCAAGCACCTATGGCAGCTTTCTCCCTCCATTCTGTTACCTAACATCTTTGTGCCCATCAGCAGGGCAGGTCCAGCACCTGGAGGCTCCTCCTGTGGGGATCTTCCCTGTGGCTTTGCAGCATCAAGTACCACAGGACCTCCTTGGAAGGACTGAGCAGGTGCTCACTTCTGCATGTTCTTCTCCGTAGAGCTATAAAGGAAAGTGGGCAGACAATCCATCCCCACGGGGCAAGGGTTTTGCTTTGGGGAGAAGCTGAGAAATCAGTCAAGAGGCATGAATGCCAGGTGGAAAAACATCGAAAGGCTTTGCAAAGGTCTTGTTTAGCAAGGTCTCTGGGCTTTAGCTATTTCAATGGCAAATTTCAGTGGCCACTCTCATGTAGGAACCTAAGCAACGTGATGGAGCGCTCTGCCAGACTGCAGTCTGCAGCAGCCTGGGGCCTTCACGCCCTCTCTGCATTTATTTAATGGGCTGGAGTTTGGCTAGTGCTCCCCATGCACTGAGAAGGAGAAAAGGGAAGTGCTGTCGGTAATGCCAGGGCGTGCGTTATGAGGCTAATCTGAATAGTGCTTTGCAAAATTATTGGCAGCCCATTGCCTTAGACTGTGGACAAGAGCTCAGGCTACTCACATCAGGTGACCACATTTTCAAATCCATTGCAATGGTACAAAAATATCTAAAAGGTCAATATATTGTTTATACCACATCAGTGATGCTAGAGGGAATAACAACCTTCAGTAAATCCTATTATTTTCACAACTATACTAATAACATGAGAAACTATAGATATAATAAAAGTTTATATCTATAGTTGCTCTGCAGACACCTCCTCTGGTATGGTATAAATATAATATATGAGACTTGGCGGTGTAATACAGTTTTTATTTCAATTTTTTAGGGATGGCCATGCACATCCATAACTCATGAAAATAAAAAGTGTATTACACTGCCAACTGTTACATATTCCCTAGTAAAGCAAAAATGGCAAGATAAATTTTATTTTTCTCTTCTCCCCACCAACAAAGTGTCTAGCTGATATGGTGATGATGAAGTGTTGGAATAATTATTATTTATCTGAACACTTTCTATGCCATAACCATGTCTGTCCTGTCTATTTGTCAGTCCTGTCCATCTGTCAAATATTTGATACTTTCTTTTTTTCCTACATGTTGGCTTTAGTTTTAATTTTATGCTGCTATATTTGCTGCTATTCTCCTTAGGATTGAAGGGAAGAGAGATTGCCTCTTCCCATGTCCTGCTCTTGAATTTTCTCAGACACATTCTCTTTGGGCCCTAAGAGCTCTAACATCTGTGTGGGATATGCGCATTGGCTTGGTAGCAAGCAACTTGTTAAAAATGTGCAAAATAGTGTGTAAATGAAGAAGTATCCTAGCTGCATGTTGTACATATGTGGAGCAAGAGTTAAGAACCCTGTGAATCATAGGTAGGGATGTGGAAAGAATTAGAAACTCAAGTGCAGCAGGCAAAGATTCCTATTCCTAAGAGAAATGGAACCAATATGCCACTCCCGTACTACAAAAAATGAAAAAGTGATAAAATCCTGTTTATAAAGACAGTATTATATTGCAGTCAGCTCTTGAGTATTCACACAGCAATGAATCGGGTGGCAGATTAATTGTGCTGGCCTTGTAGGGACACCCAGAGTGGTGCTGTGTGAAGTGAGAGCAGACCCAGGACCACCGGGGACTGGTTTTTGGAGACCTCCGCATGCAGCACAGTGGACAGGCAGTGTCCAGCCAAGTCGAGAGCTGTCTGCATGCTGCACTGCTTCCATCAGAGCCAAGTGCCCTCCCTCAAAGCTTGCTCGGGTGGCTTTGCCCTCTCTGCTCCGGGAACTTTGGGGTGAAGAAGGCTTATTCAGTTTTGATGAGCCAGCCCTGCATCAGAGGGGACACTACATCTGACCGGCTGCTCCTCTGCCCATGGGGCAGGCACTAGCCTCCTCAAGGCTGGAACAGGAGAAAGAAACCTTAATCCCTGGGAAAATCCCCTCGGTGACACTGGTGCCAACCACCACTCTCTCTTAGCACGCCTAATTGATTACCATAATTAAATTAAACACAGACAAATGATCCCAATCAATTTCGTTTGAAGTTTGCTGCTTCAGTGTTGGATGTGAAGTAACCTGTCACTTGTAGGCTTTTTCTAAGGGTCTCTGTTATTAACCTGAAATGACTCTTTCCTCTTAAAAAATTTCACATATTTGCTTCCCTTTTATTCCATTTTTCTTTCTTCCTTCCCTTTCTCTGCCCCTCTCTCCTGTCTTTCCCTCCCTCCTTTCATATCTCTCTCTCTACCCCCCACAGGAGACCTTGGGTCAAAGACCAAGGGATGCTGTGTCAGCTGCTGCATGAAAGAAACAGAAATTTGAGCTTCCCTTCTCATCAAATAGACGGAGTTCTCAGCCTGTATGGAAATCTTCCCAAGCATCGGATCCTCATGCCTCACACACATATTGACTGCTTCCCCACCTCAAATCCTAATCTGGAACTGGGATTGGAAAAAAGGAGTTCACACTGTACAAATGCAGGGAAAAAGAACTCCCCTAGCTTTGCAGGGATACTGCACCCAGACAGTCATCAATAACAACCATCCGGCTCCCTTCAAAACGCAGATATAAGCTACAAAGGTGCAGACCGATGCCCAGGGAAGGAGAGAAGCATGCGCGAGGCAAGGAAAACTCCATGGTTCACGCAGCCCAGGTGATGGTACATTGCAGTCCCAGCATACTAATACCAGGCCACTGCAGAGGTGGGAGGGAGGTGCTTGAGGGCCAGTGAGCACTGAATTTTATCAATGTGTCACCATTAAAGAAACACCTGTGCTAAATAACTTTGTGCACAGATCCACTGTGAGGAGACAGTGCTCAGTAGCCCTCAAAATTTCTCATTTCTTACCTGCAGTGGGGTGGTCTTGTAGTTGAGCAGTGGTTGTACAGAACTTCCTAAATGTTTTGCTTTCTTCCCTTAGGATGCCTGTCACACAGACGCACAGTCTCTAAATTGCCACCTTCCTGTCTCTGCATTTTCTTTTCATTTCTCTTTTCTTGTGAAGTCAAAGACGTTAGGGATGGAGTGATAAAAACAAAGGATAAAACAGCATCACTGGAGAGATCTGCACCTTGGAAATACTGGAATCCAGCAAACTTTTTGTTGATCACAGTGGGTTATACTTCATGACAAAAGGCAAAGGACTCCTGAAAACTGCACTTGCCTAATTAAGGTCCTCATTCAGCTAGAGTGCCTAATTTAAAACAGATGACTCAGTGTTGATGCTGCTGCACTTTAAGTTGGGTACCTGCCTAAGTACTTGGCTGAAAGGAGGCCCAAAGCAATGCATATTTAAATGAAATAGCAGTGTATCTTTAAATGAAATAGCAGTGGAGTACAATGGCCTTTCTAACCACTATATATAATTGACCAAAGAATCAAATCACTGAAAAAGGTGCTGCACTTACAGTGAAAAATAATAAATAAATGACTTACACATTGCCAACGTGACAGTCTGCAGCAGAGCAGAACTCGGAGAATTCAGCTCCCATTTGAATTCATGAGAAAGCAGGGACTTTTGAAACTGCTAAGTTAACCAAAAATATATATTGTTAAAGCCAACAAATTTATTTTTCTGCTTGAAAGTCCCTGTTTTGCTATACAGGGGAATAGGATCTGTATTCTCTGACTCTTCAGCATCATAAAATCTGGAGTGCCTGCTTAGGGAGGTGTCAGGAAAATATTGGCTCCCATTCTAGGCTTATGTTATATTTACACTGTGGCTCACTGAAATACTAAAGCAGTAAGAGATATTATAATTAACCTCTTCAATTTTTCCCTTAAGAAGTATCTGTTTCAATGAACTGTCAATCAGCTCTCCCACTGCCTATTAGAGACAGGGCGAATACACAGGGCTGATAAATAGGTTCAGTGGAAGAGGAGAGGCAATACAAGTCTATGAATAGTATAGGATGGCAAATATTAAGGAAACATACTTTACATACATTACATATATTCTGTGACGACAAATTTTCCGATGCTCTGTGGCTGCTTTTCAGCTGCACCAGCCCTCTCTTTCTGTGCCTCTAATTATATGGGCACACACAATTATTCGTGCAATTGTGTGCCCACCCCTGCTTTGGGAGAGTGGTTTAAGTCACGGGAATGGATTTGCAGAGGTGTAAACCTGACACTTAGAGGTATGCAGGCATGTGACTGTCATTGATGTCATTGGGTGTTAGGCACTTAAAAACAAGATGGATGACTAAATATCTTAACTAAATGCTAAAAATTATCTGAATTGTGCAATAAGGCAAAGTGTGACATCTTAGTGCTTAAACCATTATCCCGTTATCTTAGAATTTCAACTTCTATAAATGTAGGTCTATTCAGAGTCCCCAGTGCAGCAACTGGCTGCATTATTTATTATTTATCATTATTAATTATCACAATATATTATTTATGCCATGCAATAGGTATGCACAGTACTTTGCCAATAAACATCCCTCACTTTCACATTTATTAATTTCTAGAATATTGCTATGCTGTTTGATTTGAAAGTAAGTCAAAACATACCTAGATATTGAAATGAGTTACAGTGAAAAGCTTTAAAAGGTCTCCTGTTTTCAGCTGCAAGTATCAGGTGGCAGCCTGGGGTCCACTTCAAGGTCACTGCTCTCCTTTTCAAACCTTGACACTCATACATCAGAAAAAACATCTGGCCTTTGGATTGCATCTCATGCCCTAAGAGGACTTCCTTGATCCTTCTGAAGATGCAGCATTAAAAAACCAGCATCTGAGCTGCAGATAAAGGTCAGAAGTAGAATTGAATTATCTGATTGTGGGCAACTACTCAGTGGTATTACAATTTCCCATAGGCTTATTGTTTGCTAAGTTGCTCCCAGTATTTCTTAACAAGAAGAGGGCTCACTAATATGTTGGTATCTGCATACACATAGTAAGAATAATGTGCCCAGAAGGGTGTCTAATATTTGTAAAGATTAGTTTTGAAAAATGATCAACAAGCAAGCCAAACCAAAGGACCCAGTAAGGTAGGATTTTCAAACCTGCCCAGGTTTTGACATAGGCCTACATTTCTCAGGCAGTTTTGGTAGTGTCTTATTAAATAGCTGTTTCTATTAATTAATTTATGAGTAAAAAGGCTTTGTCTTAGAGTTATGGCAATGTGTGAGGTCTCAAAAAATATAACATCTTGAGCTGAACACAGGTTTAGAGCAAAACTCATTGAGTCCAAGGCCTCCAAAGCCTGTCTTTACTATGTGTTATTATATCACTTAACATATATGTAATGACTCCTTTTAAAAATACGTGAAGCACAGTTGTAAATACAGAGAGAGTTCCTGTTCCAGAGAGCTCAACATCCACAGAGGTGCAGCAGGCTGGTGAAAGAAGTGAGAGGAGCAGATGAAACACACCTACCAAGCTGTGCTGCACGTTTTACAGATGCAAAGAAGCTAGAATTGACTATATTTTTATCTCCATCGGAAATCAACAACACTATCAGAAATTAATATTACTGAACAAGGGGGGAAAGATTTTTTAAATTTCCTTGTATATATATTCCATAAACAGAATCCAAATAGGCAGCATTTTTTTCTCCTGTTAATATTTAGTAAAGGTTTATTGGGAGAACTGTCCAATAAACCAGGTTCCTCCAAGCTCTACTCCAAGTCCTAAGGCTAAGGATGAATTTTGCAATGACACACCTCAGGACTGCAGGTTCTGTGTGCCATCAACAGCTCTGTACACCAAGCAAGGAGATTGCACCACTCATCAGGGCTGTGGAAGTCAGGAGACAGCAGTGTGAGCTGCTGCCTTAATGTTGTATTTGGCTGTATGGTGCAGCCCTGCACCTAGTCAAGAGCAACGTAATTCCTCCTCTGCGAGAGAATGGAGAAGTACAAACCAGCAAGGACAAACAGCAGCATTTCATCTTGAAGGCTGATGCCATAGGAAGGTTGTTGCCACCTGTGTTATGACAGCTTTGTGTAACTACCTTCTGAAAAAATAAAATCTGCACTGAAAGGTATTACTGGGCTTCTGGGACCCTCAGTTCCAGAAGGACATAGAATTCCTTGAAAGAGTCCAGTGCAGGGCCACCAAGATGATGGAGTGGAACATGGTCCTTATGAGGACAGGCTGAGGGAGCTGGGTCTCTTTAACCTGGGGAAGAGGAGACTGAGGGGTGACTTCATTAATGTCTATAAATATGTCAAGAGTGAGTGTGAGGAGGATGGATCCAGGCTCTTCTCAGTGTTGGTCAGTGATAGACAAGGGGCAATTGGTCCAAGCTGGAACATAGAAATTTTCATCCGAATATAAGGAAGAACTTTTTCACTGTGAGGGTGACGGAGCACAGGAACAGGCTGCCCAGAGAGGTTGTGGAGTCTCCTTCTCTGGAGACATTCAAGGCCAATCTGGATGTGTTCTTGTGTGATCTAATCTAGGTGATCCTGCCGAAGCAGGGGGGTTGGACTAAATGATCTTTCAAGGTACCTTCCAACTCCTAACATTTTGTGATTCTGTGATTCAATGTCCATAAAAACAGGGCAATAAACAACTCCTTCCTTTATCCTGGTAGAAATCTGGGGGGATTCCGCTGAAATCATCAGTGTTACAAAGATGTAAAACTGGGAAAAGTAAGATACCAGCTCAGTGATAACACAGTATGTCTGTGAGCTTGGCAATTCATTCTCTAGCTCCAATAATGAAAACATGGAGAAGTGCTAAAGCAGCAGGGGCTGCTTAAACTTCTTTTATCATCTGGGACTGCATCTTAATAGAAGGACTGACTGATGAACACCTCCCTCCCCATTCTCCTACCTAAAAAGATCTCCTTCTCTTCCACTTCCTATCATATATCCTCCCTGTGGCAAAGCTATAGCAATTACAGGAATATTAGGGAAGTAATTAATGTCTTTTAACCATCTTTTAATGAAATTCAGCAGCTGAAAAAAAGGCAGAAGAGCCAATAAAGTGTAACCTATTATCTCTACTGCATGCCACAGTTTGGGAACCTGTGTGTTTGAAGTTAGAAAAGTGCTTGCACACATTTAACAAGATTAGGTTAGCATGTCCCATGCATTTCCAGCTGGGTAATACCACATAAAATGCACACTTATAAAATTAAGCTGATTTTTGATTGAAATAATAAGTCAGATGGAGCAATTTCTGTTCACATTACAGTCATGTGGACAGATTCTGATTTTCTGGAGCCTCCTTCAAACTCCTCTCCCTTACAACTTCCTCTGTGCAGGTCAATCTCACTCCCCTTCCCTCCAAGTCCTACCAAAGCAGGATTCTGATTGTACCAGTGATAACAGTTCCACCTTTGACAACACAAGCATTGTTTCCAGAAGATGGTAACAGAGAGGGACTTCTTTCTAACTGTTGGCTTCAGAGTGACCCTAGCTGTCTGTATCATCCCAGGACTGCTGATCTGAGCTCTACTGATCTTAGTGGCTGTACAGAAATATCTTTGTGGTGTTGTTGCTTTCTTCTGCAGATGTTCAACCAGAGTCAACAGGATCCTGTGTTTTCACATTTTCCAAGGGTTTCACTTGGTGACCTAAAGTAATGTTGCCCTCAAGCTGCTGGTGTCCAAGAAGTATGTTCCTATCAGCTGCTAGAATGCTGGCTTGGGCCATAACACCTCTCAACTGTAGTTTGGTGTTGTGCTATACACTGCTCTACCAATGGCCCAGCCATTTCTCCTTTCCCTTCCCCCAACATATTGTCTAAAAATCCGCAAGTCCTAATGGCTCATGTTTATTGGTTTCCCCTCAGAAATGTGCATTTCCCACTGGTGTCAAAATGGTTTAGATTGTATGTTGCCAGCACTTGGTCATACTTCTGTCTAATATCATGACTTATCAGTGTTGGAAATATCTTGCAGCTGTTATGCAATCCAGCTGGGATCTAATTGGTCATCAGTTTAATAGCATAACTGCAAATGGCTAGTTTCTTTCTTCTTCCATGCATGGTAATCAAGTTTTCAAATCTGTCAACAGCTTGTTGGTAGACAGGCTTCTCTCCACTGGGCAGCTCCAAGCCCTTACACTCTGAAAGCATTACTAACTTTTCCCTTTCTGGGAGTCAACACATTCAGACATTACATGGTTATGTACCCTTTTCCTGTAACTGGAATGTACTGAGCTAGGGGTGGGTGAAGAAGGAGTCAAGTGCTTAGGGGTGAGAATTAAGGGGGCAGGCTAATATGGGCAACAGCTGGAAGTAGCCTCATGATCAGAGGCCCTACTTCTCATGGGAGAATTCAACCACCCTGATATTTGCTCAAAAGGCAGCACAGCGAGGCATGCACAGTCCAGGAGCTTCTGCAGAGCATTGATAGGTAACTTTTTGACATGGTTGGTGGAGAAGCCAACAATGAGAGGGGTGTTGCTGGACCTAGTACTAACAAAGAGGTGTTGAACTAGATGACCCCAAAGGTCCCTTCTAATCCCTACAAGTATGGGATTCTGTGATAAAATGGTTTCTCTTCCAAAGCCTTCAATCACACAACCCTCATGTTTTTCCAAATTAAAAAGGGGTTGGTATGTACATTGCTGGAGTGAGACTTCTCTGTTTAGCTTTAGATATTCCCAGTCTCAACATCTAGATCTGAACTAGATGTTGTAAAGAACTGTGACTGTTGATTATTTGTCTCAACATTGCTGCCATATCATCCTCATCAAAAAGGAACAAAAGGGACCTTATCAGACCTTGACCAAGCTCTCCCTACATTCCTATGCAAAGCACTACTATCAGCCTTAACAAAGGAGTCTGAAAAGCCTCCAAGGCAAAGACTATCACCACTAATCACGATATCCCACACCTGGAGTTGGAGTGGGGGAGTAAAAGGGATCCTGAAATTCCTCAAGGACAACATTGGGCAATAAAATTCTCGGGCAGCACTATAAAAAGGCAGAACAATGAAGAGGAGAGGGGAGATGCTTCGATACCACCTGAAGTCATCCAAGAACGCCGCCACATCGCAGAAGAACACTTCCCCATCGCGCCTGAAAACATCGGACTGACGGGACGCCGTAGCTCCGTGGTTGGTAACTATCATCATCTCTCTCTTACTCTCTTTCTCTCACCTAATTGGACCTCACTCAGGGGTTAAGCCCGGCCGCCCCCAACCACCCAGAGTGTTCTGAGGCCCGGTTGGAACGCAAGGGGGTTTAACCTCTGCCAAACTGGTCTACCTGGTTCTGGATCGTGACAGATGTCTAGACCCATGTTGTAAGAATAAAAAAAAAAAGCCAATCCAAATTGCAATTCCTGAGTTAGACGCAGTTCCTAAGGTAGATGTCAAAAACAGGAGCAATAAGCTGTATTGTTTAAATGCCTATTTCCTTCCTTTAACTCCAAAGGCTGCCTACATAGCCAGAGGTGCGTGTCTACAACATAACTGCTGAGAGTCAGGTGGGATGAATCCTACTTTTCCTGGAGTATCTGAGGGAATAAAGGCTCCCTCAGACCCCCTCTGTCAAGATAGAGTTTATCTTTACAGCCTCTCATCTTTAAGTTTCCACCGTGTCACACTGATGGCTGCTCACATTGCAGCATCTGTACAGAAACAGACTGAAAATAGAAGGAGGAGTATTGAATTTGCTTTGATCTAGCAAATTCCTGTGTGATGCTAACTAGACCAAAAGTTGTGTGAACATGCCTTTCTCTCTTTCATTCCTAGCTGTGTGTAGTGAAGAAAGTGTCTAAGATCCAGTAGAAGAAAAGGTTCTTTTTTAGAAGAAAATGTCAACACAGATTAGCAGATGTGACTTGCTGCAAAGATACCTACCGTCAAAATAGACAAGACAAACTCAGGTAGGAGGAGAAAAAAGAAAAATGTGTTTTAGTGATGATATTTTCCTCCACAACTCAGTAAGTTTGAAGAATCTCATGCATTTTCTTCCTTTCTCAATAGTCCTGAATAAAAACAGTCCAGAGCACGAGCTAAGAAATGGAAGTGTTTGAAGAGACAGTGTTTGAAGTGCCATGGTTGGCATTAGTCCATCAGATTGTTGTTAGATAAGAGTGAGGCAGCTGCACTGTACACCATTATCCTTGCTGATGAGCGAACATGGATTTCCCTTGAGTGGCTATCCTGCATCAAGCTCCCTTCAGATACATTGCTGTGCACTTCTCAGTGTCTTTGCCTCAACAGATGAGGTCTTCTTTCCAAAGGAAAGGTTCGTCCTTCAGAGTCTGACCTTCACAGCTACCTGGCACTAGTGTTAAGTAGTTAAGCAGTTATTTCTAGGTGTGCTCTTTATATTAGTTTTCTGCAGTTTGTCTGCCCAGCTCTCTCTGAAACTTCTACCCAAGACTAGCACTGGCGTGGGAGTGTTTTTAATACAGGCCTCAGAATACAGAGCTCACATCCAGCTGCCACAGGCAAGAACAAATTTTCACCTGTGCTCCAGTGTGAGAGCATATTACCTTATCTGCATGGGAGCTCAGAAAGGAGCTCCAGAAAGAAAAGATACATCCCAGTTCTCCTGCTCATAGAGTTGAATTAAGCTTTTTTTAATGAGTCAGTGGTTATTTTTCCAGCCTTAATCTCCACATGGTTGCAATCTGTGCACAGACTGTGAATAGTTTAACTTTCTTAGCTTGATATCTAGATAGAAAATAAGGCAACAGAGAAGTTATAAGGTTTATCCTAAGGGTCTTCATGAAGAAAAACAGTTTCAATGAGCAGCTCCTGAAAAGCAGAACAGATATTTTTAGGCAGTTATCAGAGACTCCCACCACATTGAACACGGTTAACACAGAGCTGAAACAGGAACGGAAGTGTTATAATTTGTTAGTATTTTAAGTTTTCCTTTATGTCTTTAACTTGGAAGGCCACCAATGTCTTCAAACACTGTATGCCAGGCCATGTCTGTAATCAGTAACTCTTCTTGAAACAGCAGCAAAGTGTGGCAGCAAAACCTGAGGTCTCTATGATAACAAATGCATTAGTGCCCAGCATACACAGCTATCATTGCAGCCCCATCAATCCCACCATTTCCCTCCTAAAACTTCGAGGAACTCTCAGGGACTAGGGAAGAGAACACGAAAAACATTGTTAACACTGGTATAGTCCAAAACCAAAGAGGCCAATCCTGTGCCGGTTCCCTCCTGCCTCCCATGCTCACTGTCTCAGCTGCACAGGTCTGCTGGTACTGCAGCCCCCATGCTGGTACTGTGGAGAATAGGGAGGCAGTGCATGTATCTTACCATCAGAAGTTGCTGACTACGAGGTCTGCCTGCTTTAAATGTATAGCAATGCTGCTCGTTGTAAATCATGCTTTCCTGGTGAGCTATGAGGAAGACAAAATCCTTATGTCTCTGATGTATGCCTTGTTCATACTGGATCATTGAGATATTTATAGGGACAATCTGTGTACTGGGTGATAAAACAGAAACACAGCTTATGAAAGGGACATTGTGAAGTCAATATAATTTCCCTATTTCTTATTTATTTTTCATTTTTAAAGAGCAGACATAACACTGCCTCACCACACTTGGGATGCAGTCAGACAGGCTGAGGCTGCTGTTCTCTACCTGAAGAACCACATGTCCTCTGAGGATCTGGTGAGTGTTCAGAATTTAAGAGCAGTAGGTTGGCATAAAAGCTGATAACTCTTTAGAAAAATCTCCCAGAGACCCATGTCATCTTGGGAGCAAAGCCAAATATCCAGCAGGACCAACACTTCTGCCCCCAAAAAAATCTTGAGGTCAGAGATGTGCCCTAGAAAATTGTATCTCCAGGGGAGGACAGAACAGCAGGGACTCTTCATAAGTGGCCACCCCTGATGGAAAGAAATAAGGTACTGTGATGACAGAACCAGAGCACAGAGGCAAGAGCTGCTTGAGAGACAGATGTGAAGGTAGGCAGAGGGCTGAGAAGGAGAGGCTGGTGGAGTAAGGTGACTGATAACCTCTGAGGAAGCACCCAGTGTGTCTTGGCCATGAAAACTCCAGGGCTCCAGCAAAGGTGTAAAGAAGTCTTCCCAATGCCACAGAAGGAAGACAAGGGGTAAAACTAGAGGGACACATCTTTTTCTCCGGGCATTGATGAACACCAGGCTGAAGCTGAGCAAGAAGGGAGAGTCCTGTTCAGCATCTTGTTATGATAAGCTTGTGGGCAGGCATGGTGGTAAATCCCTTTCCATTCCACACCCAAAGAAGAAGGAGCAGTAGCACATTCTGCCCCTTCAATTCAGCTCTTCATTCCACTCCCAAAAGACACCCTGTCAGCAAAACACTGATTATTCCATTCCTTCAGGGAGCCAGCCTGTCCCTTCAGGGGGACTGTGAGGTCTAGAGCTCAGTCCCATCTTGAGTCATCTTTGAAAGGCTGCTACTCTGTGCAAGTTCTTTGCAATACATTCCTCACATCCCACTGTTACAAAACCCTTAGTCATTGAGCCAGATGCTAACATGAAGAAGGAAGACAATTTAGGCAGATGAGTAATGCATGAAAGTCTCCAAGACAAGTATACAGTACATTATTTCTCAGAAGTGCATGCAAGTTTTCTAATAGGCCCTTTTCCTACCTATTTCCCTGACTTGCTATCACCTCTCTTTCATAAAAGCAAAGTGGAGATTTGTCTTAAAAGAGAAGTTTGAAGGAAAGGGTGGAAGCTTTGCCAATCAATCAATCAATCAATGAGAAAGATGCCCCAAGTTCCAGAGATGATACGGAAGATAAGCTAGTAAATAAATGTGCTGAGCAGCACTGCAGATTCAACATGAAACTCAGCAGTGCTTGTCTGTGCGAAAGTTTTTGGTGTCTGCTATTTCAGACCTGGAACAAGTGTGAATCAAGGGTTAAAAGTGCAATTCCAACTTTTTTCAAACATCAGCCCTGAAGTCTGATTCAGATAGGATTCTGATCAAAACTCCTCCTAAATGGAACCGCCATGTCACTCCAGCTCCAAATGCCTCTTCAAATTCCCTTGGATAGTTTCCCATTATTTTATCTCATGCTCATCCCTTTGTCAAAGCAAGCTTTGATACACATCTGCTAGCAATAAGATAGAAATATCAATGATTGGCTCCCAACATCTTGACTTCCAAGTAGTTTCAGAAAGGACCCTCCATGTCCCATGATTTCTGAAGTTTCATACTCCCTGCTTATCTTTTCCCAAGAAACAGCCTCACATAAGAACAGTAAACCCTTTTTCTATAGAGTTCTAGACACTTTCCTAGATATGCTCATTTCCTCTGCAAATACCACTTTAGTACTACTATGGAGTTGGCCAAAAAGATAAGCAGATGCCTATCGGCCCTGGCATCTGTCATTCTTGTAGGGGTGGAGACAGAGAAGGATTCCTTCCTTATCTGATGGCCCCTGCTTTCTCCAGGCAGTCTATAAAGCAGTGGCATCATTCGTTTCCTGTGTGGAAGTGCGCTTGTCCTCCAAAGAGAGAAGGTTGCTTTTGCTCCCTTCATGGACAATGATGTGTACTAACCAGAGAATTGAAGGACCAGGTCTCTAAGTCTTGTATAATTTCGGATGGATGTATAAAAAGCTGGTGACAGAAAGGATGCTAGGTATAGATTGGAAACCTTGTTTTTGTCTAGGTAAACATCTCTCTGGTTGCCTGTGTAAAGCTTGTGTCTAGTATTTCTCAGGTTTGACGGGCAACTTTCTTCTACTCTGTAGTACCTCTTTGGTGAGAGCCCTGGTTCCTCTGTGTATGATACAGAAAATATAAAGAGTATTAGGGCTTTTCTGGGCAATATGGAAAGCATATATACTATTACCGGTCTATGATATGCTGGTTATAGCAGACCTTACCCTGGTGATGGCATTCACATATGAGGTGGTTTTCAGGAGTACGTGTTTGATGAGGCTGCACCTCAAGTACTGCATTCAGTTCTGGGCCCCTCACCACAAGAAGGACTTTGAGGTCTTGGACTGGCTCCAGAGAAGGAAAAACAGGCTGGTGTAGGGTCTGGAGAACAAACCTTATGAGGAGCGGCTGAGGGAGCTGGAGGTGTTTAGTCTGGAGAAGAGGAGGCTGAGGGGAGTCCTTATCACTGCCTATAATTACCTGAAAGGAGGTTGTAGAGAGGTGGGCAATGGTCTCTTCTGCCAAGTGGCAGGTGATAGGACAAGGGGAAATGGTTTTGAGCTGCAGCAGAGCAGGTTCAGATTAGATGTTATGTAGAAATTCTTCAATGAAAGAGTTGTCAGGGTGTGAAACAGGCTGCCCAGGGATGTGGTTGTATTACATCCCTGGATGTATTTGAAAGACAGGTAGATGAGGTACTTAGGGATATGGTTTAGGAGAGGACAGGAATGGTTGGACTTGGTCTTAAGGATCTTTTCCAACTTTGCAATTCTGTGATTCTGTCTGTCCATGCCAGCCCGAACATTCCTCTTTTTGGGCATACCCTTGTAAAACACGCTTTCCATTAAAAGACATGGCACTGAGAGTTTTTCATTGTCAGTATTTAACCTCCAGTTTCCTTTTCTGGAGGGTCAGTCTGGTTCTCTGCAATGCAGTGTGGCAGTCAGGCAGGAGAGGGGCCCCTCTCACACACTGGTCCCTCCTGGGCACAGCTATTCTCCTGAAGTGACACCACTTCAGAGGCTGAGGGAAAAAAAGACGGCACAGCACTTTTAAGCTGTCATGAGGGAAGAAAGCCTCCTTTCATTTTATGTTTTGTTATATAGCAGAAAAAATCTGTCACCTCACAGGATGCTTGCAACAAACAGCTTTAAAAACTGATTAAGTGGTTCAGCTTTACTTAGCTTTTAATCACTCAACAGCTGTTTACTCCACAATTCACAGGTATATTTATGTTCCCCTTTAGCTGGGGTACTCAGCTATCTCCCTTTCTAGCCCCTAATCCCCAGCTGAGTGGCAGGGTATGTCCCTTTGCAGATCGAATCCCAGTATGGCAATGGGATCAGTTACAAATGCAGCAAGCACACCTACTTCCAGACCAGTGAGGAAGGTAAGTACCCAAGAACTAGCAACAGATTACAGGGTCTTTGGTTCAATGGCTAACCCCTTCCAAGGTGAAAAGTAGGCACGATTAAGTAGGAACAAAAGATACTGGGTTTGGTTTTTTTTTTTTTTTATCTGTCAGCAATGGTCATTCTGTAGTGCCTCGTTTTAGCTGAAATTGCTAATTCACTATCAGGCAAAAATACAGGGCTTGTAAGGATTTGGAGTTTGCAGGAATTGCAAAGTGCAATAAATCTCCACAGTGCCAGGGAGACGTCTCTTCTTGCACCAAGCTTGGCCTTCCTGCAGAAGCCTGAGGCTCCGGGGTGCACACTTTCGTCTGTGAATGGGTCTCCTAAAACAAGATTCGCGAATGTGTTCCAATAATAAGTAATGTGGCTTTATTGATGGGCTGTGTCCTATTTTGTTGTGTGGGAGAACAACCCAATGAGCTGCTATAGCTAATGGTGTTTCTGCCTCTCTATCATATTCTGAGTAATGGCTTGGCCTTAAAAATACACCAGAACCTCCAAAGGGAAGGAAATCCCAAGAGCTGATCATTGTGGAGAACGAAAAGAATCCAAATGGGTGCTAATATTTCACAAAGGAATCTTTCAAATGAATGAAATACATCTAGGATATTAATAGTGAAGTCTATGATTATTACTGTGAAGATCTGCTTTGCCAATATTTTAAATGGAGAATGAAAGCCTGCACAGATTTTAGGGATTTTTTTTCCTTTTTATTGAAAAAAACACACTGCACATGCAAATTAAAGCTGCACTCTCCATACAAGACTGTAACATTTTTGGCACACGTACTCAGCATGTGTAAGTGTTGGCTGTATTTAAGTTCTCCTAGACATATATAATTAATGAAATACATTTGTGTATAGCCTCATTTTGTGAGCAGCCTAAATTTAGACTGCCTATCCGTTTGCAATGTAAATCTACATTTTGGTTGGTATATTAAATGTTAATGTATGTGCTAATTTTTAGTCTCTAACCTTAAGGCAGGTCACACATTGCTTTATTAAAATCAAAGAAAGAAGATTAATTTAGTCACCGGAGTCAACAATTAAAAGTACATGGGAGTTTGGACAAAATAGTAAGGAAATGATAACTTAATGGCAAAAGGCATGTCCTCCAACAGCTAGGCACCATGGTGTGATCCTTATTTACTTTTATAGCGCACCCCATTGTGCCTATGTGTTGGAAGACATATGTCATGTTTCATCCTCAAGGGCCTAAGTGTGAATTTCCTGTTATTTTTTTCACAACTTTAAAAGTTGTTTCAATGAAGTTTTTGTTGGAAGAACTTTAGTAAAATGTGTTTTATATACTGTCTGTGGCTAACCGGGAAAAACTGCAGCCCCAGAGGAAAATAATGAAGAAAGGCTACAGCCCGGAGGAAAGGATGGAGAGGGCTGGGAGCGGAATGGAGTTGTTAGCTGGGCTGGGAGCAGGGATGGCAGTCCTCACCACCCCCAGTAGCTCCACACATGGACTCAGAGCTGAGAATCCTTTTCCACTATCCCAGAAGGAGGGATGCTTTGGGTATCCATGGTCAGACTCATGCTTGGCTGCTTTTTTTTGCCCTTTTTTTCTCACAAGCTCTCCAGAGCAAATGTGCACACAGCAGCCATGGGGACATGGGCTTCCCTGGAGAAGGCTGCAGGAAGCCCCTCTTGGGCTAACCCCTCCAATCCCTGCAGAGCAGCAGCCCACCTGGAAACATCTAGGTCTATTTCAAGTAGGAAACAGAAAGCTGCCACTTTTTTTCTTTTTTTTTTTTTTTTTCCTCACTGAGAGCTAATTAATGCCCTGATTTAGTGTAAAAAGCAAATGTGAAATACTGTTTTAAGCAACCAGATATTACATTTTTTATAGGGTTTTCACAGGAAATTTTTTAATTTTCAGCAAATACTTTCCACACTGTTTCTAAAGTCTTTGAAATCCCTGTCTGGTGCCTTAAAACAGAATCTCTGATATAGAATTTTTCCTCCAGTTATGCCAAATATAGCAAGGAAATACATGGAAGCAGAGCGTACTCAAATTTAAGGCCTTAGCTATGTAAAAATTACCTACCTAACTTCTGCAAACAAAACTTCACCAGCAAAGCTTTTCAGCACCAAAATTCTGTACAAATGCCTTTTAAATGTTTCAAATTTTCTAGAATTAGGCTGTCACTTTTGCAAATGTTCTGTGAAATTTTAGCAGCAATTACTACTAAGCAAAACGTTTCAAAGAAAGGAATTCTATAAAAAGGAACAAAGATAAAAAGAAATCATCTTGCAACTCCAGCTTGGGAGTCAAAACTCTCTTGAAGTGGAAATTAAGCCCAATCCTGTGTATGAGAATCTGCACAGTACAGCGGAGCGGATGCAGGAGCATTGGGTCTCCCCAAGGGGTCTGACCTGTACGACCCTGCAAAGCCCATTGATTTCACTGCTTCCTGAGCCCTGTTACGTAGGGACCAGCCATGTGTGGATAGGCTGCTTGCTGGGTCAAAACTCTCTCTGTCCACATTTTTATAGGGGTTTTTTTTCATGGTGTGGTAGCTCTCATTTGGTTTTCTGAGCATTACTGTATTTATAGGAATGAATGAATGAGTGAATGAATTCACCTCTGTGGTTAAGGTTAAAAAATGGGATACCTGGTCAATTTGATGTGAAACCCGCGCACGTCCCCCACCTTACATTAGAGAAGACACTGGTCAGCATTAATTTTGTCTCCTCCATTTTAGGATTCATTCTTCCAAGAGACATTATGTCCCAGGAGCACACACTAGATCCTAATAACTGAAACAAACAAAACATTTAAACTAGAAAAAGGGAGATTTAGGTTGGAGATTAGGAAAAAGTTTTTAAATGTGAGGGTGGTAGATCACTTGAAGAGGTTTCTCAGAGAGGTGGTGGAGGCCCCGACGCTGGAGATACTCAAGGTCAGGCTCTATGGGGCTCTGAGCAACCTGATCTGGTGAAGCTGTTCCTGCTTACTTCAGGGGGGTTGGACTAGATGACCTTTGCAGGTCCCTTCCAACCCGATACATTCTATGATTCAATCTTAACAACACAAATATGAATAAAGAATACGTGCCTCCGCATCAAACCCACTCACCCTGTGGCTGAAAGCATTCTAAACAAATGTGTCATTCTGCTGTTTTCCAAAATGATGGTGGCACTTATGGCTTTGACTTGGTGGCATAAACTATAAACAGTAGCAGCAGACACTGGAAAATATAAAGAATTATATATGAAAAACACAGAGGAAAGAGTCCAGCATCTTTCTCGTGGAACGCTAGCTCCAATCTGTATAGAGTCAGTGGTAAATTACCCACCTGTTTTCACTTACTTAACATTAAAAAACACTTATACATCATTACACTTTTGTATCATATTAGTGAAAATGAATGCTAGAGCAATATGAGGTAAACATTGCTAATGTGGGAGAAGGTTGTTTATACCTTCTAATGATAGGATTAACTATGGCAGTGATAGATACACCTTGCTCCTTTGAACCCCAGCTCACCACCCAAAAGCCATGTGGCAGGACGAAGACACCCACTAGGCCAAAATGGGCTCGTCTCCAGCTCTTTGAGACCACACCAAGCAGGTTCACTGACTTAAAATGGTCTGTCACTGCCCTGAGTGGCGTCCCAGGGACCCAGGGTGCTGTGTGCATCTGATTGATTTCAATATTGTTTTCTGTCACCTATAAATCTTCTTCTTTTTAAGGCAATTTGAAAGTAAGACAAAGAAGTGGCTTGTTTAATAAATGTTTCGGTAGTGCATTTCCTGCAGCAGTTCATAGGCACTCGGTTCAGTTTTCCAGCACTTCCACCTCTGAAGTTTGAAAAAGCCAATGTCTGACCTGGAGCAGACCGTGGGGGGCCTGATCCAAAGCCCACCACTGCCAGCAGAAAGGAGGTGTTTTACTGGCCCCACCTGCCCATAAAACAGAGCAGCAGAGAAAGCAGCCCTGAAACGGATGGCATCTGGGACACGGCGCCTCTGGGAATCACTGCACTGAGCCCCGAAACAGGATAACACCTCTCAAGTCTTCCTGATGATGCAGCTCACGCGGTGCTTCCTTCCCAACCATCCTGCTTTTTTGGAGTGGAGGCTTTAACATGCTGTGGGACTTGAAAAGGCTGTCCTGAGGGCAGGAATGCTTTCTACTTGTTCCCACCCAGAGTATGCAGATAAAATGGCACCAGGACTGTTAATATTCCACTAAACCACACATGCAGGCTTTACATGAGTGAGCGTTGCAGAGAGGTTCTTCTCAGATGCCTGCCTCCTCATCCTGTAAAAAAAGGGCAGAATGGTGGCAGAGCCTGAGCAGAATTAAGTCATGTCAACTATTCCTTCTCATTAAATCTAAACGAATTTCCCATCTGCAGACCGCTCATGAAGCTCCTCCACCCCCATGGCCCTGTAGGGATCCCCTTCCCTGCCCAGCAAGCCTCTGGAGAGCACCGAGGGGCCATAAGCTACGTGAAAGCCAACCGCAGAAGACGCTGCTCCCCCCTACAAGAGGCAGCACAACTCCACGGGGCACCACAGGGCACCTCGCCACAAGGGCTCTGGCAGGTTCAGGCTAATCTTCAAGGGAAAAAAAAGCCTATCTGAAAAATGGAGAAAAGATAATAACACTTGTGGCTGTACAAGCGAAGATAACAGCAAAAATAATCAAATCTCATGCTCCTGGGAGGAAACTAATTGCACACAGGGGTCAGGAAGACATTTTCATCCACTGTAGAGCATTGCACAGTTGTCTGCTGTGTTGTTGTTATTATGAAAGAGGGAAGTGGAAGGGAGAGTTTGCTTGGATTTTAATTTTCCTGAAGAGATGGAGAGAAAGGCAAGAGTGGTTCTTGTTTGCCCTTAAGCATCGAGAGCTGGAGGGCATCAAAGGCATGATACCAGGCTGGACAGATACAGTATGGCAACACTGATGTGTCCAATGGATTGGGAAAGTGGGATGCATCTCTCCATGCGCACACATCTGCTATCCCTCACTTGTGAATGTTAACTCCAGATGGTAATCAAGAAGGTGGTTTTATAACCCACATTAAGAGGACTGTCTGCTGACAAGTTATGTGTTTTCTTCCCTTGAGTACATGCTGTTAAGATGGATAAGTGCAAATGGTTGAAATTTGGTTGTTAACTCTGAATAATAATAATACTTTGCATTTCTATTGCATCTTACATCCTAGGATCTCAAAGCACTTTGAAAACACTAATTAACCAAATCTTACTGCACTGCTGTGAAGCAGGTAATTATTATTACCATTTTTTACATAAAAAGAAGCTTTGTCATAGTGAAAGAGAGTTTTCGTGGGTCACCAAAGAACCAAAAATAGTAATGAAATTATGATGACACCTCAAAGTAAATTAGAAACATTGCATTCATTTCCTGGAAAACATTAATTTTTTTTTCCCAATGAATAAATTAAGCCAAGTTTCACACATTTTCAACTTTTGAAACTTGTTTTTGGAGGACTAGAACACTAAAAAGAAAGTACAGACCTTGCACTCTTTGATTTCTTGCTGAACAACTAGGAAAGTATTAATCAAGAATGAAAATGGGCTATGGAAAGCTGAGTTGAAGAAATAGTTTGATGATTGCAATGAATTAATAAGAATATGGTGTACAAGCATGTCAGCTCCAATACCAATTCCCATTCCTTTTGGCCATGTCAGATAGTTCAATACTCTCTTTCCTCTCCAACTGGAAAAAAATGCAAACTGTTTATGAGGACTACACAGCTTAGTTTTTATCCTGCTTTTCTATTTTCTTTTTTTTTTTTTCCTCCTTCCTGTCATCTGTTTAAAAACACACTCTAAATGTGCTGCCAAAGGCTGAGACTTTGTAGACAATAGGCTCATAAGCTTCTGTAAATGAGAAAAAGAGACCAAGACCAAGTTTCAGTGTTGATTTTTGCCTGTTGAATAATATTAGTTATTTGATTTTTCAGACCCAGAATCCATTCTTAAATTAGAGGAAGATGTTGTGGTCCCATCAAAGAATCGAAGACAAATTCTGCTAATCCTTCTGAGAGGTGAGACAATGGTAATGGGGGGTAAGGAATGACGTCTGGGTGGGCAATATTGCCTCTTCATTTCCTCGGCTTAGCTGCTGATTGTCACTCTTGTGCCTTTGAGATGCCCATAAGCTTCCAGGGAGACTACATGAAGGTAAAGCAGCTTAATTATGTAGGCTGCTATTTACTAGGTTTCAGCTGAATCCATCAAGCTAACTTTGCTTTAACCTGAGCTGGATTTGATTATGAAGCCAATTTATTGACTGGTTTCTCCTTTGGCAGTGCATGCTTTGATTTAGATAGGAGATACTTACCTGCTTGAAAAGTAGCAGTGTTATGACACAATTTATATTTTAAAAAGCAATATTACGTGGAACATAATTTTTAAAAAACCAAACACACAAACAACAACAAAAAGTCCTTTGAATCTAGAATAATGGCTACCTGTAAGGCAGTAGCTCACTTGAGAGATTTTGCTCAAGTAACTTATAACTATCAGCAGAACCCCCTAGGGAATTACCGCTGTTTTTGCAGAAGCTGTTTGCAGTGGAATAAACAGACAAGTGCTCTATATATCATTTTAAGTAAGACAAATAAAGTTCTGCTTCCTCCTTACAACGATGTCATTGTCACTTATATAAGAATAATTCTGTGTGACTTTTTATGAATCTTTCCCTTGTGCAGAAGTACAATGGCCTAATTTCCTACACTGTGCATTATAAATAAACGTCCTTCTTCAGCAATCTATAGCCAAGCTGAAATGGTCTCACCACAAACAGAGCGATCTAGAAATGCTAAGGGGCGTTCGAGCATTGGCGATGGGTGGAGGGAAATCCCACCACCCCAGAAGATGGTACGTCCATACCTGCTCCTTCTCTGTGAGGGTTTCCTAGGGCCCTCTCAACTGGGATCAGCTGATGGGAAGGCCTGGGAAAGCCGCTGTTTTTGTCACAGGTTCTTCTTGCAGCTCATGGCATAGCTAGGAGATGGCTTCATTCAGTTTGGATTCTCGGAGAGGCAATATCAAATGTGTGGTACTTGTGAGCATGGAGGAGAAAAGAGCACAGCCCTTTGTTTCCCATATGACCACCCACTAAAATTACTATGAAGAAACTCTCAGATGGTAAAAACACGTTAAAAAATTAATTAAAAAGGCTAGAAAGTGTTATTCAAAGTGTAATTTTAACACATTGTGAAGGGCTTTTAAGGGGAAATCTGTGTGGGGAGGGCTCTTATCTCTCTCAGGCTCCAGATAATGTAGCTGGCTGCCCAGGGAAATGCCGGAGGGAAAGAAAATGGGAGAAATGATATTAAAATGGTGGGAAGGTTATTTTATAACTTCAAAAAATATATTTGTTTTCCCCAGAGTCTTTCAGGTTGGTTTGCTCTTCTGGCTGTGTTTGATCTGCCAATAGCAAAGCCCATCTTTGCAGTGATTGTGGAGTTCTGTCTGATATTCCCTGTGTGCCTTGAGCATGGGGATTTCATTTCATACATCATTTCCAGTGAATACCCTCGGTACAAAGCACAGAAGAAATTTCTCTCATACACACATGCACAAACTCATGTCTGTGTGTGCACGCATACATGTGTATGCGTCCACACAGATCAAATCACACTTGGCAGAGAGATACCCTCTAGCTCTGGTTAAATTCATATGATTAATTGTATTTATCCCATGTCTTTCAGTGCTTCACCTGCACTATCCTGCTTGAAGATGTCTCCGCCTGAATTTGTTCTAATGTTCTGGACCTCTGAGAGTAGCTTCAAAAAGGTTGCTGTTAAAACAAGCAAAAAAAAGGGTAACCAGCGGAGTAACATTTCTTTTTCTCTTTTTTAAGCAGATGATCTCTTATTTCTTGTCATCTCCTCAAAAAAACCCAAACAAAAACCCAAAACCAAACCCAAACCCAACCCCAAAGCAACCTACAACCATCTCAAGTCCCAAGGCTAACAGCACACACAGAATAATCCATTTAAGGTTCAGTCTATAACAACCCAGCAGGGTTAGAAAGGATGGATGATGGTGCACTGGAAATGGAAGGATGCTAATCAAGCACAGTCTAGTACCTGAGGTGTCAGATCTTAATACGATACTGTTTTTAACTTTCTAGAAGTTTCTACAATGGCAGAAGTTTTGTTTCTTTAGACTTTTGAGTTCTGCACAACTTGATTTATGACAGCTAAAGGGAGACTCTTGGTAAGTGAATAGACGTTAATATAAGGACACAAAAAAATCTACAAAAGTCCTTCAGACTTTGTGCATAGGGAACTGAAAATGGTGCACATGAGCAGAATGATAAATCTGCAGCTCCTCTTGAGACTACTTACATGTTCTTTCACTACTTGGAACTCACTTGGAAGATGCCCTCAAACCTGGTCCATCAAGACTTTCCTGTATTATTTTCAGGTACTTTGAAATCCATGCATGAGAAATTACAGCATACGTGCCATAGGCAAATGTTCATTTTTCTGGGATTTTTTTTTATCCATATCTCCTGGTCTTGCATGGCTTTATTGCATCACAGAGTGAATTGACAGCAAAATGATCTTAGCCTTTATATATTGATACATAATCCATAGACCACTGGGAAACAAGGACAAAGGACTGGAAACAAATTCCCGAGTCATTTCAATCCTCATAAATGTGTGGCTCTGCCTCACCTGACCAGTATGGAACCAGTGTCCCTACTCTCCTGCAAGCAGCTGCCAGAGTGTCCTCACGCTATTAGTGGCCAAGGGGCATGGTACATGAGCCAGCACTCTCCACTGCTTCCAGAGGTGGTTTATCGGTTAGGAGAGTTGGCAGGGCTCAAGCTGATGCCTCCAACTCCTGTGGATGTGCCATCCCCTCCCATGTGAAGTTTTATCTACTTTCGTTCATATGTTAAGAAGATGACCTGTCTCCGGGCAGTCTATTTTAATACCCAGCATGTCTGTTTTAAGGAAAAAAACCCGTGGTATCTAACCTAAACTTTTTCTTCCTTTGTTTGAGGCTGCTGCTTCTTGTTCTACCTCCTTGTACTAATGTGGAGAATTCCCTTACTTCATTAAATGCACTTCTACATCATGGTAATGTCCCCAGTGAGTGATCTCTGTATAAATTCAGTTCCTCTGATATTTTCCCATATGTTTTATACTCTGATCTCTGTATCACTTTGGAGGTTAATCTCTGTATGTTCTCCAGTGTGGTATCTACACGCTTAGGAGTACCATAAAGTGTTTTGGGTGGTATCGTCCTAGATTTACATAGTTGTCATATCACTCTTCTACTTTTATATGAGACTTTTTTTTAAAAATTGCATACAAGAATAATGCAGCTGTAATTTACTTGGGTTACAGCACAAGTGGAAGTTTCACAGAGTAGCTGGAATAACAGCCACAAGCTCCCATTTTCTGGTTTCTAGATAGCTCCTCTTCAGCTATATCTCTATCTTTTATTGACACTCCCAGAATATTATATTTGTTGAAATCCCCTTTCAAAGTTCCAATGGACATAATCTCGCTGTATTTTCTGAGTTATCTCCTCTTTTGGTCCCTGGACTTGTATGTACAGCATGTTGTGAAATATAAACCTGCAAGACAAAAGCGCAGTTATAAGACAAGTGACCCTGATTGAAAGTGTGGCTGTGAAAACTGATTACACAGCAAATTTCCCATCTGCACAGGCTTGGAATAAGAACATTTCAAAGCTCATTTGTGGGCTGATGTTGCCATTTAATGCAGTTTCCAACAAATCATTCAAAAAATTAATGGCCACAACTGATGCTTGTTTTTCTCAAGCTCTTCTGTGAAAAATAGTTCTTCCATTGATTCAGGAAGATATGTAAAGGAATGGGTGTTATCTGAAGAAAACTGAATGAAGTAATCTTCATGCAACTGCAGATACTGTACCAGTAGGGCTACTGGTAGCATATTGAGGTAGAGTATAATCCACCCATCAGTTTTTCTGTTATTACTGCAGTTTTGTTGTGTAGCTTTCAAAAATATTCCTAAAGGAACCTGTTTCTAAAAGAACCTGTAACTGCTGTCTTGATGCTAAATGTGCCTGATACCGACTTGTTGGCCCCATGGATGGTGGTTTGAAGAGGAATATCCTTGGCTCTTTCTTCAGCTTCTCTGCTGCCCAATATGGTCCCAGAATGTCTTTTTATATCCTCTCAAAAAGTAGGATTTAGCAGTTCATGCAGCCTATGTCCCAGGAGCAGAAGTGCCACTTCTAATTTCCCATACCCCAAATATCTCCTTTTCCAGAACTCCATTTTTACAGGGACTCTGGATTTGAAATTAACCTCTTGTTTATCATAAAATTTCACAGAGACTTTGCAAGAGGTTTCACAAACCAATTAGTCTGGTTAACGAGAGAAGTGTTCAATTCTAATGAAACAAATAACATCTACTCTTTTTGTCCTGATTCCTCCAGGTATCTTTTCAGCTTAGGCTAGATGATGTTTAAGACCAGAAAACCAGTTCCTTCCCTTTTGTCCTGTATTGGTACCCTTCTAAGTCATACAAAGGTATCTCTCTTCTTAGCAGATAGTTCGCTTCCCGGATGGAAAGAAAGAAAGAAAGAAAGAAAGAAAGAAAGAAAGAAAGAAAGAAAGAAAGAAAGAAAGAAAGAAAGAAAGAAAGAAAGAAAGAAAGAAAGAAAGAAAGAGAAAGAAAGAAAATGAAAAAAAAAAAACTTACTTCCTCTGAAAGCAAGTCACTTCAGCACTTTTTCTGCACTAGGGTCCTGTGTCTGCAACCTCTCTCTGAGACTTTCAGGCCGTGGTTTCACAGTGTAAAGTGTTGATTACTGATATTAGCTTAACCCAAACCTTTGCCTCCATCAACTTTTTATTACTGCATCTGCATCCCAATGCCACTCATAGGTAGTAGTTCTAAAATATAGCTCTAGGTTCTATGCCTTTAAAAATAAAATATTAACTATTAATCTTTTTCATGGGAAGATTTTCCAGTCAAACACAGATCTTCAACAGAAAGATTTGTGAAATTCTTTGTCAAGGATTGGAGGAAACATCCTTCTTGTGTCAATTGCTTGTAAGTCACAATCTGCCCAGAGACAGGCAAGCAGGCCTAACCCTGCCATCTTAGCATGAGAAGGTGAGACTGTATTCTGTGTAGAAGAGCTGCAGTACATGAGGATTCACAAAGTGTATAAACCAAAGTGAATTTCAGAAAGGGAGATATTTGCTAACATAAAAAAGGTTTTGCAGAAAAACACTTTCTTATTACAGAGATTTCAGCACTGATTCGAAATGTAAGTTAATTAAAGTCTCTCTGCCTGATTATGATCCCAGACTAATTTTACAGTGGCGTAATTCCATAAAGTTGCATGCAATTGAGGTGAGTGTAACTGGGAGAAGACTCAGACCCTGAGATCTCTGGATTACTGGATCATTGTAGACCTACCTAAAGGCATGGTGTTGTACACAATTGTCCATCAATGATTTCCAGGAGAAATTGGGTTACATAGGGATCCTTGTTCTAGACTAATATGTTTAGCCATATAATGAACTCGTCAAAGTGATGTGCAGTGAATCTATCTCTATATTTTCCTGACTTTTTCATGGTGCATTTGTTGACTCCAAAATTGCTTCCCTAGGTAAAAGGGTAACATCTTTAGGGATTCTAGATAACCTGATCTATCCCAATAACATGATCTACGATGACCTGATAACACAATCTATCTTCCTGAATGAGCAGAAAGTCTGAGACAGTGGTCCTGAGGACATGGACTTCCTCAGATTTTCTTAAGTCTGTCACTGCAGCCTCATTAAGTTTCTTGCCAGCATTGTGACCTACTGCACTAGTGTCCCCATGAAAAGTTAGAGCACAGACACAGGCAGGGGAACCTGCACACACAGTCACAGCTGGGACTTCTTTAGTGTGATGAGTGGATGCCTTTCACATAACAGCAGACCTGATGGCGATATCTTGGTTTGCTCTTGTTGTGGTTTCGTCTATGACATGAGCAAGGAAAGGGAAAGAACAAAGTCCAGTTCAGCACACACAACAGGAGCCAAAGTCTCAGAGGTACCTGCCACAGTAACCCCAAAACTTCAAGCCCAGTTGGCACACACATTTTGGCAAGGTTCTGTGTTGTCCTGTTAGCATGGCAAAATGCTGAAATTATTCTGCGCATCTTCTCAGGTAGAAGGTGGTGACTTTGCTAGGGAACAACTTTGAGTAGCTTGGGAAAGTTTCCAAACTGCATGCTCAAGGAGTGAAGAAAAACAGATCTGGTCATTTTTAGGAAACTATATATGCACAATATGCATGTTTTCTACAAGGGGTCTATTGCCAGGACATCATGTGCTGGTGCCTCAGAGTGATTTGCAGACTCCCTGGTTTTCCTCAGTTCTCCCCTTACTACTTCAGTTCTTCCCCAGCCACAGCTGAACTCAAAGATCACCCAATTAGTAAAAAGCAACGGAACACACCCATTCCCATCCTCTTCCAATACATGATCGAGACAGTTCAATACTAGCCAAACTTTGCAAGGCTTTACTGCATGAGGAATGCCTTTAGGCTCGATACTAGGAAAGAACCATGCAAGGTGAATGCAAGCAGATAGCTTCAAACATAACCATGCGGACAACAATTTAAAGCTGGGCCAAGCTGCCTGTGAAAAGACAAGACTCCCCAAGCAACAATATCTTTGTTCTTTTCCAGCATACTGCCTTGGCGACTGCAAAAAGCACTGTTCTGGTTTTCTTTATGGTGAATATTCTACTAAGATGCTTCTCCCTTCTTACTGTCTCCCACAGCGCTTTTCTGCCAGCTCTGATAAATTAACATCCAACTGGTCAGGTTGCTACTTTTGGGGTGGGAAGGCCAATATTACCTTGTCAGTGCTGCTCCCTAAGTGTCAGCAAATCTGTGGTTTATCGCACCGCTGTTCAAACAGTGAGACTCTGTAACAACGCACAGCACATATTTTGCAATTTACTTCCCTACTAGCTCAATTTATTTCCTTTTCTTTTGTGTTTGAAAAGCCACTCTTCACATAATCTCCACCTTGACCTGACAGGGAGCTGTAACTGTCTTTGAAGTCCTCTGTAGTTTTCTTTCGATGAAGCGAACAGGAGGTCACAGAATTATCATCACACATCATTAGTATGTTTTATACTTACGTATTTATGTCTTTTGATAGTGTCATCCCTTATGTCATGAAAAATTCTCATTTAATCCCAGGAGGCAAACATCTTCCCCTAATGTCAGTTCACACTGTGATTTCTTCATCAGTACAAAACTGTGGTTTTATAGAGAGGCTTTTTGGTTCAGGAAAAAACAGCTCTGGGTAACAGGAGGGCCAAGCTTCCTGATTATCCATAAATTTATTGACCATAGAGCATGAAACAACATACTCTGAGTGGAAGCACAGGTTAGATATTTTTCAGCACAGTGCAGCAGTTATTTTGTGCACACGCAGCAAGCTTCTGGTTTACCATCCTCTGATGGAAGTACTCTGAGTGGTGGTACACTGGAGAGAAAGGAAATTAATGTAGATTTTGAATAGAAGTGGATATCAATTATATGTGCTTTTAAAAGAAAGGTTGTTTCCAACCTTTTGCTTGGAAAGGAAACTGTAACAAGTCTGGATCGTGGGGTTTTTTTCCACCTTTTTTTTGCAAGCTAGCATCGTACATGACACTTAAAGGTTTAAAGATTTAAATTCAGCTGACCTACCTTTGTATAAACAAAGGTGCTATAAACATGTCTATAAAAATAACTTCTTAGATTTAGTTTTGTCAGGTTTTCTTAGGCATATTGGGGATGTTTGACTGTATTGAATGAGTTTCAGTTTTTAAGGGAGGCTGGCTGCAATCACACATTCACTGAGAATGCATGGGTACTACTGACAACACAACATAATTCCCAGGGCAAATTCCTCCTTTGAGTTTACACAGGATCAAATATTGCTCATGTTGTAGATGTACCACGTCCCTGTGGTACATACACAAGGAGAGCCCTCTAAATTGGTACTGTATGGTGGGAAGAGAAATTGGCCAATTACACAATTTCCCCAGCTCACAGTGATATACACTGTGGGTAAATAATCACGTTTACGTCAGGCATTGTAAATATAGATACAGCACAAAATTTAAGTATGTTTTTTAGAACCACATGCAGCATGATGATATTAGAAACTTCAGCGAAGACAAAAGGAAGATTTCTGGACTAAGACTTTTATCCACACCACTGCTCATGCAAATGCTTGAAATGTCATCAGGTGCAACACTGAACTGCACATGCTGTGGTGGTTTTTAGCCATGGGTACTGTAACATTTACTGTATTATGTTAATGCCCATGTTTTGCCATCATTTATTATTTGTACAGTGACCAACACATATTGTGATAGTCCTTGGCACAGTGAAATTACAAAAAAAAAAGTAAGAGCAAAGGAAGACATATTCACAAGTCACATCATTAAACCTTAGACAGTCTTAGGTGTTTAAACATTGCTTAAGTTCAGAGGAGAGTTGATCATTTCAGGCCAAACAAACCTTGTGTAGTTCTCTTTAGGGAAAGTAAATAGATGATCCTAGGCATTTTTTTCTTTTTTAAATTTAGGGACCACAGTAGTGGCCTGAATATGGTCCGCTTCTTTTTTCATCTCAGAAGATTACTTGTACAGGATTCAAGGAGGCAGAGTTCAGTCAATGCTGTGAGCTAGAAACCATCTCCATTTTCAGGGATCCTAGAGTCAATGAGGAAACCTATGCTGTAATGGTGTCTGACAAACCTGTTTCAATCAAAACACAGCTTGAGTTGATTAAAATTTCACCAGAATTTGTATTTTTACTGGTGGTAGAGAGACTTGGGAGTTCTAGCAACAAAAATGAATGTTTGGTTCAATCTTTCTCAATGAGGTGCTTTTCACAAAAAAAGGTGTTATCCATCTGCAATTATTATTTAAAAACTTTAATTTGTCTTTTTGAAAGGAAAACATCTTAATTTTAAAGCAATTTTGAAACTGGAAGGGTGTCTTGAGAAGTAGCAAAATTAAATATCAACGATTTATAGTCTTCTGGAAAAAGAAATTTCTACTATTTTCACAGTCCTTTCTTTTTTAGTTTCAATATAACACACATGCTTGCCTTAATCACATAAAAGCATTAAACAGTATGAATCTTCCTTAAAAAAAAAAAAACAAACCCAAAACCCGAAAGTAACAGTCTCTGTTAAAACAAAATTCCTCATTTATGGTTCCTGTTCTTTGGGAGAAGTGGGGAGAGACTGATGTGTGACAGATATTGCTCACTTTATTTACTGCACTGCTGGGAGGTGCTACATTGACATAGGTGATGAGGGCAGAGCAAGAAAGTTAGTAAAGAAAGTAGCAGGGAAAGGAGGAAAATGTAAGAACAAGCAGCAAGAACTAGCTTTGAGACCAAAGGGGTGCTAAGCAAAGAACAACATACCTTGAATTATGCCCAGCGAGATTTTAGTAGTAGTACAAGGGAAATATTAGAGAAAAGCTTTCTGGATGTCCAAATGACCAAACCTAAGGAGGTGTGAGTAGTTATAGTATAAGATGCTTAAACCGTGTGATAGCAATAGAGCTTCCCTGAGATCCTGCTGAGAGCAGGGTTTGGCAGAGTTTGTATGCCTAGGAATAAGGGCTCTGCAACCCCCTTATCTCTCTGGATGCAAAGACCATGGTGGCAACAGATGCTGTTTGGGGTCTTGCAGCTACTCTTCCAGCTAAGGATAAGTCCCATTACCTGTTTCAAAACAGTTCTGGAATGGGACAAGCGAGCCTACATGAAGCCCCAAGCCCTGCCCTTCGTCAGGTCAGAGCCTGTTTGTCGCACAGCACATTTATTGGTGTTTTGCTGGCAGTGTAACTGCAGCGTAGGTGTGCCTGTGGTATACTTGGTCAAGCTTCAGAGGCCAATTCTTTTGATGTGTACAGAGAAATGTTCAGGTGTAGAGCACTGTGCCTTCATCTTGTTTTCATTTTTGCAGCCATCTAAAGTCAGCCCCATCTGCACAGCAACTTCCCTGAAATTACCAGGGCAAAGACCTTCCCAAATAAAATAGTTCCCCTGTCAGCTGTTCTGCTTCAGTAGAGAAAACCAAAAATACTCAAAGTCACAGTCCTAAATGTACAAAATCTGAGGAATATTGGAATGAAGGTATACAGTGTAGGCCATGCGCACATTTTTCTCATGCCTGGTTTATGTTGTCCACAGGGAAAGACCATTTGTTCCACATTATTGAGGCAGTAACTGTGCTTTTGAAAAAAAAAAACAACCCCAAAACCCACATCACCTCGTATCCAATTAAAAATATGTGCTAGACATGCCTATTTGCCATTACCAACATCTTGTAACAGCTGGCCGAGATTGGTTTGGTATCTTGATTACGAAGAGATCAAGAGGAGGGTGGAAGTTTCCATCTGATTTGAGAGCATCTGAAAATGAGAAGTTAAAGGTTTAAAACTGACTCGTTGGCCAGACTGTGTGATCAGCATCTGACCACCACAATGGCGTTCGGGCATTTTGTGCTCAGAACTATCTACAGTGTAAAAGACAGAATAAAATCAATTGTGGTGGGGAGGAAAGTTTGAGGCTAGGAAGAGAAAGGGAAGCAAAAAAGATAAGCATTTTCTTGTTAACAAACTGGAAAGCTACAAGGATGAAGGACGGACCTGGCAACGGCTGTAAAGTTGAGGAGTTCCCATTTCAGGGACGTGATGTTGTTGTGCCCAGCCTTTTACTCAACATGTTCGCTATAGCTTAGGGGTATGTCACACACTTGTGAGAACTTTACCAGAGTGTTGATGCAATATTGTGTCAGTAACCGAGTGATTTGGTTTTCCTCTGGACATTGATTGAAGAAATTCTTATTACATTTTATAGCTTGCTTGGCCTTGGTATGAGAGTCAAGACATAAATTGGACCATAAATTGGCCTATGTCAGAATCTACATTGAAATGACATCAAATACGTGCCATCATGCTGGTGTTTCAGCTAACAACAGGAACCTGACACTCTCTGTCAACTTGATCAAATGCTAGACCCCCTCACATCTTTGCCATGTGGCACACTTTAACAGTTACAGTGAAGGCTGTGGAGGTATCTCCTGTGATGATACTGGAGAATGCTGCAGTAGGAAAATAAATTGTGTTTGTAGACCAAATTGATTTGCTTCGACTTATTGCAAAGTAACAATCTCCACTGTGAGCATTGCAGGTATATACATATAAATAAAAATTGACATGGAAAAATATATAGATACACTGAGAGGAAAAGAGAGCATACATAACCGAGATATATTTATCCCACAAGCAAAGCGAGACTTGATAATTCATGAGTGGCAAAGATGCAGTTGAGTTATGAAGATCTTTCCTCTGAAGTGAAATAAATATAGCGTCTTGATTCAGCCCATTATATAGCATGATTAATAGAAGTGCAGGCTTTCGACAGGTAGATTTTATTTTGAAGCATTTAGAGGCTACATTCTGGTTTTAATTTGCAAACTATCAAAAATCTTCATGCTGATTTGGATTTAAAAAGCTACCTTTTCACTAATAGCAGGGAGTGGGAGGGGAGGAGGGGGGAAGGGCAGGGCAAATTTCTATTTATCGATTATATTTTAGTTAGAAACTGGAGTTTACCTAATTGTGAGTTAGTGTCTCAATCTTTGTCAGAGAGCTATAGCATAGTTTAGTGTAAGACAAAAATCTATGGCATGGTGCAAGATGCTTTTTTCCCTATTTAATTTTCAGATGAGCAGTTGCATCACATTCATGGTAAGTCAACATTTATCCATCTCCTCCACCACCTCTGTGAGGACTGGCTAATTCCCACCCATTTCACTCTGCATCTAGCAGTACTCTGAGACCTAAACACATCACCTCTCTGTTCCTAAATGCTACAAATCCTGTGGGCATAGCCATAGTTGGAGCAATCTGATGGTAAAAGGCTTCTCCATGATGGCTTACAGAGACTTTGTGTACTGTGGTCTGTGGAGACAGGCAGTAGCAGCATCAAGCCATGGAAAGTGGCCTGGTGTTATTTTATGACTCTCTCTAGGTCAGTATCTCCTTCTAGATAGATCTCAGCTATCACATACCATGTAAATGTCAGCACTATTAGCTACTTGCTTATAACTGTAATAGAAAACTCTGTAACGCGCCTGTTCAACAGTCCTAAATCATAAGACCTTCCTGTGGGCCAAAACACAGCTACCTCACAAAACTGCCAAAGCCTTATTTTTTCCATTGCCAACACCAACAACGCCCTGAGATTCTTTTAGTATAAAATTGGTAACATACAGAAAACTGAAAATGTTGAGACAGCATTGAGGAGTAATTCTATTAACTCAAGAGACTTGTATGACTGTCAAAAAGAGAGAAGAGCCAGACCTACAGAAATCCGTATGGAAATGAAAACCAGAGGGATAATGTCATGTACTGCAGGACTGGTTTATATTCACTTAGTTCATTAGAAAAGCTTTCTTTTAGTTGAAGACTGTCGGAACATGGAAGAACATCTCAGAACTTTCCTCGCCAGGGAACTGGACCTTATCTATAGGTCTGAGAAAGGTGCAGTGAATGATATGCCACATGCGTGGCTGAAATATGCCACACAGTGAACTGCTGAAAGGGGAAACGCGACTGGATATTTATGCTCCTTGAAGTTGTGCATGACACCTCAGGAGTGAGGGACTTGTTTGTCATCTCTTTGATGAGTCAGAAGAAATTCCAGAGCAGAGAAGCACTTTGAATCCACTGTAAATCCTCCACCTTGTTATCATTCAGCTATCTGCAGGGTTGCAGCAGAAGAGATGCTTTCTTTGTCTTACTGTTTGCATAGCTGTAGGAATTATGCCCATGCCCACAAACCTAGCTCTATTTAAGGGTCTTCAGGGCTTCTCTTCTGAAACCGAGCTCAGGGCAGGAACGATGAAACAAAATGCTCCCAGGAAAAAGGCTGAAGTGACTCCTGCAAACTGTTAATGGGAGCTTCTTGCAGAAAGCTATTCCTTGAGCCTCGGTGATAACAGATCTAAAAACTTTGCTTGATTTTGAAAAACAACCCCAGATTTTTCAGCCTGGCTCCCCTGGTGTGTTTCCCTCTTCTCCTTTCCCAAGCCTATTTTAAATTATTTTTATATGCATGTTGCTCTACAGGACTGATGTTTTGCTGTTTGAACAGAAATTGGATCATGTAGATAGAACTATCCAGCTGTTCCACACCATCTCCTGTTATTCTTCTGCATCTGTAACACAGAAATGTATCGAAACCCCATAATTCTGACCATTTTTACTGAAAAATGGAAAAAGAGACAGACAAAATGTTGGCAGCATTTTTTCTTCAGACTTACAAAGACCACCATCCAAACCACCAAACAAACAAAATAACCCCTCAACTTAATGTCATCACTGCAAGAGTGCCTCTGGCTTTTATTGAAAAATAGTACTTGGACTTAAGCACTTGCAGTAAACTGACTAAATGCTTGAATATGTTCCTTTATTAGGGTTTTGAAACTTCTCTGTCCTTTTCTCTAATGAAGGCTTGTCCTGAGCCTTCAGGAAGTCCAAATGAATGCGTGAGCTTATTGAGATCCGTGGTGTCCGCAGCAAAGTGTTGTCACCATTTTGGCTCTGGTTCCCTGGTTCTTATCCACTATGACTCAACCCACCTTAGAGCTGCCAGGAACCTTATGCTGAAGAAACATCACCATCTGCTCAAGTTATCTTGTCATACCCTGGGTCTCCCACTGCACCGGTTGATAGGTGGTACTGCAAGCAAAAGGTTTGACTGACCTGGAGCAATCCCACAAGGAGCTACATTCTCTTATCTAGGTGATATCACTCGAGTAAAATCTGGTTAAATAGGTTTTGCAGCATGATCTGACTCTCACCATCACAGCAAAATGCTTTTGTATCAAAAGTTTGGCTTGAAGACCTGTAAGGCATTGCAACGATTCTGATGATTTCTCTGCAGGAAACAAATTTCTATTAAGAACTATTAAAATTATAAGGCTGGTAAATGGCCAGCATTTCACTTTGTAAAATTCCATGTTGAGTTCTTTGTAAATCTGTCATGCTTTAATGTTGTAGATGAAAATTTTCCATGGTAGCTGCCTGCTTCAAATGAACTATTAGGAGCAACTTTTCTAGAAGAAATCAGCTATTCTCTCTGAACTACACTTAAGCAAAGTACACGTTTCAGTTGACAGGAATTTCATTTAGTTTGAATGTAGTGATCCCATTTGCTGGGAGGATTGAGGGAAGTAGAAAGTTAGTGGAAAAAATTTTGCCTTGCCTAGTAATTGAGAACTGTATCATGTCCAAGCACCCACCTGTGGCATTGGAAAAAAGGTTAGACAGGCTCCCCTATTCTAATATGTACTGCATAGTTTTGCAAGTTTAATAACACTCTTTAAGTACAATTATTGATATAACATATATCTTGGTGGTTGCTCAAAGGCAGAGCCAGAGCCCAGAGAACTTCCCATTTCCCTTTCTTTACCAAAACCCCATTGCATGGGTTTACCTTGTTGCAGAGCAGAGGTCATTCTGGGGGCATTCATATGCCTGAAGCCTGGATTGTCGTGACATCATGACAATGACATCAGTTAGCAAGCTCAGTGATGACTTCCTATTGAGAACAAATTTTCCCTGCCTAGATAGGGTGGGATTGTTCAGAAACTGAAGTGTACAGGAGATTATTCCCAAGGTTTCCAAAATAAACTAAACTCACTAGGATGTGCTTCCTGGTAAATCTTATGATCATCCCAGGGAACACAGCAAAGAATTCTACTGGTTAAGGTTAAAATGCAGCGATGAGCATTTGCTGTTAAATTCTACCTGACATTTTCAAGGATGTCTCCACCTGAAGTGCTTTTCTGATGGACTAGGGCCGGTGTCACAGCTGCTTCTTCTCCATGTGTGACCACAGTGGCACTCTGCTACCTTAGCCCTCTGCAGGGAGGAGATGTCAAGCAAATGGCATCAGGGCATTGATTTCCACAGTTCCTTTTCCAGAGCATTTGCTAATGTGACCATAATGAGCCTTCAGAGACTCAGGTGCATGGATCTTGAGGTACATCACAATTCCATTCATTCGGTGCAACACAAATAAGATAATGATTCATATGATCACTTATGTCCAAAAGATGCACGTCAGCCTTGCCTGTTTTCTTTAATCTGCCCATTAAACCCCCTCACACACGTACACACAGCACTCAGGTCTTTACAAATGTAATATTCTTGACGATCCATGTTGGATGAACCAAAGAAGAGTTTGAATGAAACTCACAGAAGCAAAGACATTTGGACCACAGGATGGAGTTGAATTTGTTAACACCTAGTTTTGCCTGCAGGCACCTCAGGTAAGCAGGCTGTCTTACTTACCATATGCACTGCAATTTTGGGACACAAACCAGGGAGCTATGGATGGTATTTGGGCCTTTACTGTGTGTATCCTTGCTTTTGTCAGTTTAACGCTGGAACAGGTGCATTAGCTGAAGGGATTGTGTGTGTGTGTGTGTGTGTGTGTGTGTGTGTGTGTGTGTGTGTGTGTGTGTGTGGGTGGGGTTTAATACACATTTAATATAGCTCCTGGGAAAACTAATGGAGTTGCCTTGGGGAGTTGAGCAACCTCCCAGTGCGCTCTGCATAAATCTTCTTTAGCTGCAGGTGAACAAAAAGTTATGTTAAGCGCAAAAGTGAAGGTAACAGCTGCTGAATCCCTTTTGCTGGCCTACAGAGAATTGGTACTGCATGTTACCAGCTGATGGGTGATTTCTTAACCTCTTCTAACCTGTAAAAATAAGAGGAAAAATTGAAGCTTTGGGGGAAGCATTTATCTCCTAGTAGAATTTTCTCTTATTCACCAAGGATGGTAGGTTAAAAAAATAATTTGGAAAGAAAATCAGCAAGAAAATATCCAGGACACCACAAATGCAGTTTTGTAAGACTCTTTCTTCTTACTTTACTTTTTTTTTTTTCTCCTTGAAGAAGATAACTTGGTTTTATACTTTACTGTCTTATTAACAGAATGCATTTTGGAAGTCTGCCACTGTTAACAGTATCAGAAGGATTTAGGGCTGCTGAAATACACTTGAAGATTTAATTCTGCTGACTTCAGCTCTGATCCGAAGTAAAAACTGTAACCATAGATTAAATGTTTAGCGCCAGATATTGCAATTGCTGCTTCTTGTCGTAAATCCTTGTGTCTATTGCTGTTTCAGACAGCTCTCTGCGGGCCCTTGGCAGTGCATGCAGCACAATGGACGTGTTGTATAAGGTTCTTCACCAGGGGCCAATTCTTGAAGTCCTCTCTCCATTCTTCCTCATAAAACTCCCAGTTGCCTGAGCGAGGTCTTTGAGACACAGCGATGCAAGACTTGCCCCACGGACATAATTCCCACACAATGCTGTGAAAACCAGGATGGCCGCCTGCTTTTTTGTAATGCCTGAGCTTTGGCTTTCAAAAAGAGTATTCCAAGGGTGATGTGGGGGAAAGGGTCTTTTCAGACTTTATTAATATCTTAGGAAGAGCCAACTAATAAAAGCAAATAATCAATGCAAAATTAGATTGTCATGATGAAAATGAACTAATGTGGTCATTCATACACTAGAATATCTGGTTAAAAGTTTAAGGACTACCTCCCTCTCTTAGTTCTAATTTTATAGGTCTCTGTAGACCCCTTTTTCGGACTTCAGCAGCCATTGACATTTTAATCTTTTTA
Organism: Heliornis fulica; assembly: GCA_013399135.1. Lineage (NCBI taxonomy): Eukaryota > Metazoa > Chordata > Aves > Gruiformes > Heliornithidae > Heliornis > Heliornis fulica. The sequence goes on from VXBZ01003944.1 coordinate 349,452, forward strand.
ATGCGGTCATCTGATTTACACATGGGGTTCAGTTTTTCATACTGAGTAGTTCTCCACTCATTGCTTATTGCACTCAAATAAAGTTATAAGAAGACGACATTTTAACAGTCCCTGGTCCAAAACTGGTGCCTGTCTCCCCTGACCTTGGGTAGACGTATTGTATCATAAATCTCAGCACACAAGCTTTAATTTTTTTTCTACTAAAATTTTAATGTCAAGGGTATAACCCAAAATATTTTCAAGGCATCTAATAGTACCAATCATACCAACACACGAGAAAATGATGGCATCCTTATTCTCCTAATTAAAAAAAAAAAGAAAACTAAATTAATAAAACTTAGGCTAAGAAGATGGCACACATTGGAAAAAAAACAAATAAACCCCCTCTTGATGTTCCCGCACCCATCCCACGGCCATATGTAGATTAAAGGTATTGAGGTATAACCTTCTGTCTGCGCTCCTAGGTGGTGACTATTATTGAAATTTTTATGCTTTAAAGAAGAGGGAAAAACAAAAGTAAGGAGATCCCTTAAGATCTCTGGGACTGGAAAATATGGTTTATGCTCTATTCTGCTAGTTGGGAAGGAGAAACTCAGAATCTGACTAATGTTTAAAAAAAAAATTAATTTGAGCTCTTGGAGCTTTAGCATGATGGTACAGTGACAACCTGCTGCTGGGTTGTCCGTCTTTGCACAGGCTCATGTTCAGTTTAGTGTTTCAAGTGGTTGCTTGTAGTCTTCTCATTCTTCATCTGCTGGGATGTTTTTTTTAACATTATATAAGACCTGTACAGAATAAATGCATCAGGCTTGTTTCTTATGGCCGTGCTAGTCCCATAGCATGCAGATAAAAGAAACTGCACAGTGATGCATTCAGCACAGTTCCAGTGCAGGAGGCAATTGTTTCCTTTGTTCCTTTCCCATGTGAACTAACTAGCCTTTTATTAATTCTCTTCCCTATCCCCATTTAGTCTTATAGAGAGTGCCAGGGAGAAGCTGGGAATATAATGCTTTCCTCCCTTTTTGCTACAGGTCATATAAAATGGATATTGAATTCAGTGCAGATGGGGCGACATTGTCATTCATCAGTTCCCCAAATTGGCTGTTTGGCAGACAGAATTATTTAAGTAAAACTGAAGTAATTTTCAAAATTGAAACTTAAGCTGTTTAGTGACATAAGCCAAGAGCAGTTTTTCTTGGACCCCCAACACTTCCTTGGCTCACATTCACAGTTCAGCTATTTTCATTCCCGTCAATTAGTTCAATCTCCATGGATGTGAGGAAGGGCTAGAGCAGAGCTGTTTCTTTGATGCAATTTCATGTATACATATGGAGCATCTGTTACTTCAGGAGTCTTGCCGTTACTTCCATTATATGGAAAGCATTGATAGTGATAGGAACTATGGACCTGATGGGCCATTTTCTTCTGAGCCTCACACAGAAGTGCCTTGGCTGAAAGCCGTGTGCGAGGGAATACCCCCTCCAAGCCAAGGAAATGCACCATGGCAAAGCCCTGCCAAGAGGCCCAGGGAAAATAAAATGTGTAGGAGCGTGTTTCCTTCCTCTCCTGCTCCACTCCTCCTGAGCATTTGGGTGTTCCACACTTTCAGATGCAAATAACGCTGACACTGGATTTCTTGACACCAAACTTGGGGCACTTCAACTGGCCCACCAAAAACTGAAGGGCTCAGGGAAGGTGCTTCACCTTTAACAGTCTCTTGCTACCAGGCCTCTCTTTTTTTTGGAGAGTGTTGAGGGGGGGGTGGGTTATAAAAGGATTTTCTTCAGTATTTCTTTTGAGAGAACATGTATTCCACTTGTATCGATGTGCCAGAGGCTATCATTACCCACAACTCAGGTAAATACCTTCAGCCAATTATTAACCTCTGATAGAAAGATAACACTTTCTCCCCTTCCTGGTACCTTTTATTTATCCTTAACACTTTCCAGGGAAATATCTGAGAGCTCTTGTTTTTCATCTTATAATTTGGTCAGGAGGATAGGTTAAGAGTCTAAGATTGCTGTCCCAAATCCCAGCACTTGGTTAAGTGTGATTTAAGTGGCAATTAAAATGTTACACTGGGCTTCATCATACGATGAGCTTCTCTCTCTCATTTAGCACACCTACCCATTGCCTAATTTCAGAAAGGCCTGATGGATGGTTTCAAGGACCATTCAAGAAATATTTGACAGGTACCCGCTCTCTATAGTAGATTGCTGCCAGTTTAATAACCACTATGTTTCCAGCTTGTTTGGGTACTTAGGTCTCTAAGCAACCTTCTTTGCAGAGAAACGCAGACAGTACTCACATGTGGACAAGCTACCTGCAGTCTTCAGGAGCTCTCGGGTGGTCAGAGAATTCTGCCAGTGCAAGTAGAAACCCTGTGGTCTCAGCCAGGGCAGCGTGGGAACGCAGGGCTTGTCATCTTCAGGGAGAAATTGGCTCTGGCGCACAGTTAAAACTAAAAGATCTATACTTTCTTATAAAACTAAATGTAACAAATTGATTTAACTGAGACACACATTCTGATTCAAGCTATTTTGTTGGAGGAAAATTTTTAAAGGAGGAAAAAGTGCCTCAACACACAACAAAAAAAAGAGGAAGGAACAAAAAAAAAAAAAAAGGAAAAACAACCTATCATTCCAAAAAAGGTTAATGGAATATTTCAGTTATTCTTTCCAAACATTTCACTGAAATCAATACACCACTGCAGAAGTGCTTGCTTTTTATCAACTGACATTTTTCCTTCTAAAATTTCCAGCCAAATCTTTGCTATTTGTGTATCAGTATTGCAGTAGGAATATTTCTAACTGTGGTTTGAATTTATGTGAGATGCTTTTAGTCTGACTCTTCAACCCACTCAGATCAAGACAGACTCTTGTATAATTTGAAACATTCCGTGGTGTTTATCTCTGGGTTGGTGAAATGCATTAGAAGGACAGTTTTAAATTATTGCTTCATGAGTTATGTTGTTCCTATAAATTCCTGTGTTTTCTCAAAATAGGTTAATTGTCTCTTGTCACCTCCCATGGAATATTTAATTATGTGAACATAGTTATGTACAAAAAATTTGGTGCTTGCTTTTTCCTTGGTTTTTTAGAGAAGTTCATATGGTCGAGTGCAGAAAATACACCAGAGACGTAGACTTTACCAGTATGAGTTTTCTCAGCAGACTCTCTAACCTCAGAGTCTGCATATCCTAGCTTTGCTGTACCGACTGTATATGTATGAATATACAATGAACACCAACTGCATATGGAGAGAGAATCTAGCAGGCAAACAGTGCCTGGCATCAATGGTGTACTACTACGAGACGTGTTTTTCATAAAATAAGAGTACTGGTTTTTACTCCTGTATACTGGTTGTAATTGAGTGAGTTAAGTGACTTGGAACCCGCTGTGCTCTTTGGAGTCTGCAGGTCCAAAGAAGTGTCTAGCCTATCATTGCAGCACCTTTGAACCACCAGAGTAGGGCTAGTATCTGCCTCAGTGTGCCTAGGCATGCGTTTTATGGAAAGCTGCCAGATATAATCATTCATTCAGCTTCTTCTCATGGACCAACACAGGGAAGCAGTCTTGTGCTGGCCATTGCTTTCCCTTAAATTATAGGAGTCTGTTCCTGCTCAGTTTTGAGAAGTATTTAAAAATTTTAATTACCTGAGGCTGACAATAACAGAAGTTTTGTTGGTAATTGTTTTCTGTTCTTTGGTTTTATTGTTATTTTTCACTGCTTCTTTTTTTTTTTTTCTTATTTGTGTCTCTCTAGGATTGTCCAAGAGCAAAATTATCTGGGAAACAACCTCGTCATTTGGTTATGAAGCACCAATAAACCTGAACAGCATTTTTTTTTTTTTGTCTACTCTGAATAGCTTTTAGCCGGGTGCCATTACAAATTCAAACCCTATATATATATTGTTCATGGCCCTTTGTGTCATCAGGAAATTAAAGTTTGCAGCTGGCCTCTTCATCTTAGTTAATCATGCGAACATGAAATCTTTAAAGGTCCACGCAATGGTCCCTGCGGGGGCCCCACTCAGCACTTCTCTGCAGCATGACATTGTTTTTCAGCTGTGTTTTTATCTTCTCCCCTCTTCTGTTCTGAGCTCCTGCTGCTTTTAGCTTCAGTAGCAGACTGTCATGTGGCACTTTATCATGGGCTGTCCAGAGCGCCGCAGTAGCCGTGCCCCTTCAGTGTGCACCGCAACCTGTTTGAAAGTTTAGGAGGTTAGAGATGGTGCCTCTCCTGCTCTCACTACCCTCTTTTCCTACCTTCAGCCCTGCCTGGGGGGCGAAAGGGGAAACCCTCTGAGTATATCTTGGCACCATGTCTTACACAAGGTCGCAGGGTGATCATTCAAGGGCTTAGTTTCTCCCTCCTGTATTTTTATGCTGTGGTTGCTTGTTTTCTAAGAACTCACTTAAATTATGACAATAAATCAAAGATTTCCTTCCAGATGTCTCTTAACATCTAGTATCATTTCCTCCAGGTCCTGGATATGTCCTAGATTTCAGTTTCCTTAGGTAATTTCCTCCACTGGCCTTTGTGACCCTGACACAGGCTGACCTGTAGTTAACTTTGTTTCTCTTTTTAAGATTTGGTTTGAAGAAGTCAGTCAATACCTCATTTAAAGAGGGTGGGGGGAGGTGGGAGCGAAGCCTTCGCTAGCTTCTTCATTTTCATTTCCTGTGCCATTGTGTTCAAACTTTCTCCCTGACTGACTTCCACTCTCTTGTAGGTGATGAGAAAAATCTCTTCATACTTGTTTTCTTTTTTTTTTGTTTTTTTTTTTTTTCTAGTGCTGTAGCTCCTTTAATATTTTCTATTAGGTTTTTTTTCCCCTTACCACTTGATAAATAATGTACATGTGAAAGACTTAAAGGGTCTTTCTATATTTTTTTTTATACCATCAGATTTCTCCCGTGTTCTTAATATTTTTCTCTTTACCATCAAGAAAGCCATCTTGTCATTTTAAAGATCACAGCTACTTTCACAGAGCTCTAATCTTTTGGGCCCTAATCCAACAAATCTTTTAAGCATGTGCTTAACTTCAGACACGTGAGCGGTTGTATTGAACTCAATGGAGCTAGTCAGGTGCTTAAAGTTAAGCAGATGATTAAGTGCTTTGTTTGGCTGGCCTTGCAGAGCGCCATCCCCCAGGACCCCCTTCGCCAACAGCCCACGCACGCAGAGCTACCAGCGGGCGGGTGTTCTTGCTGTGCTCAGGAGACAGGCAGAGAGGGGCGGATGCCGCAGCACACGATCCTCAAAGAAAGTTTAGGAGGATCTCTCCATTTTCAATTACTGATTTTAATATAACGCATGCCTTTGCGCATGGCTCCTTCTGACCTCGAGGCGTTTGTGACTGAAGTGATACAGACATGGGCCAAGGAGAAAAGGAACCAAACCAGATTAATAAGAGGATACAAAGACAGCCGCATGGGTCTGGTTTCACAAGGACATGTGACTTCTTGCACTGTCTTCCCCCACTGATTTCAGAGACCGTTGTGTGCTCAGTCCTTTCCTGGAAGTATTCAGCATCCTGCAGGATCAAAACCTGGTCTCATTTATGCACTTGTGAATTTATTAACCTCTTTTGGCTGCTCGTACTCTTTACGTTGCTGCTCTGAGGCTGGAAGATGACCCACCCTCACCTCATGCTCAGCGCATCATTGCCTGCCCCAGTTTCTACCCACTACATCCTGAGTAAAAAGGGGTTCTTTCTACCACTAAACATGCTGGCTGTCAGTTTTGCATGCTCCGTCAAGCCAGTTAATCCTTAAGACACTGCTTTCTCCAAGGCCAGGATGGATGAAGAAACCACCATCATTAGATAAATGGGATAGGTCTGAAATAAACTCTCAGACATTGTCCTGGACAAGCCATTTTGGTGTTCCTCACAGAGGAACAAAAGCTGTTTCACATCAGTCTTGTTCCTATCTCTCCAGAGGCTCCTCTTTTGTCAGAGACTGTACATTGTGTCCTTTTAAGCTAAAGGAGGAATTCCTTTGCCTGGCAGCAGTGATGAGATCCCTTATTTGTACTAGGGTAGCAGCCAGGAGGCTCCATCTGAGACCCAGACCCATTTGTACTGGTGCTGTACCAACATATCCCTTCAACCATTGAAGGAAAAGCTGTTAACAGTTTCTATGCTCTTCTGGAGGCTGGCTACTGAGCACGAGGAAATGCTGTGGTTACAACCCTTTAAAATAATTTCTGCTCTCCTTGGTTGGCCTTGAGAAGCCACTAAAAAAGGAGTGGGACAAGGTAGGGGCAATGGTGACCACAGCAATTTCAGCATTATTTTGGGAAAGGTAGTGTGCACTGCTCTGTATTGGTAGGTTGGCATCTCTTCTTGTCGTATGACCCTAATTTATTTGTATAGTATGCATCATGGTGAAAGACAAGATCCAGATTGAAGCCTTTGTAATGGGATTTTACCCCATGCCAGACAGAAGCAATTAACTGTATCTATCTTTTTTTCAGTTTCAGTTGCTCTTCCCTAAAAGATTTATATTAGGGAGGTGAAATCATACCCAGTCACACCTTGTCCGTACAAGCTTTTCTTATCTCTGGTGAGAGAATTAAAGGCTACGCTTTGTCTCTAGCAAACAGTGATATGGCTATGACTTGCACCAAACTTAAAGGTTCTTTATGATGTGTCTCATCACATGTATTGCCAGCTAGCCTCTGCCATTCCACATTCACTCACATTGCCTCTTTCCACATTTACTTGGATTTTAACAGGTATTTCCTATTGCGTGTACGATGGGCAGGAAGGGTATTTCTGCATAGGATATGTGTACAGACAGTGCCAATCTCATCAGAAAAGGCCAGGGAAGGGGAGGGGGAGCCCAGGTGCTCTCCTAAACTAATGAAAGGAGAACACATCTTCACACAAACTGTAGCAGAGCTGTGAAAATCCTTGTTGTTAAAGGTCTGTGAGGATTAAAAGCAAAATAAATAAAAAGGATGGGATTTGTAGCTCCTGACTTTGTCCTTTGGGGATTACGAAATAGAGAGGCTTCCTCTGCCTGGGGAAGACTCTGGGTTATGGCTGGTGAGTGTCAGGAGTGTTCAAGGACAATGTCTTTCTTCTGTCCTGGTCTCAGCTGTGCTGACCAAAGAGGATATCATCATTGTCACCATCTCTCTGGGGATGGCTTTTGACCCCCTCCCCTCTAGACTCTCCAGCCCAACGTGATCCTTCCCTAGCTCATCCTCGTATAGCTGTTGAGACAAGTAACAAACCATTATGGAGGGTCATGTGCTTCAAGATCAAATGGAGACCAGTTGCACAAGGAGTTTAGCTGGCCGGGCTGGGGCAGAAGTCAGCAGGCAGCTGAGGATGGGCTGGGGGAAGCAAATGCTGCAGTAAGCACTGCTTTTTACAAGGAGGGGTGTTTGGGTATGTTCCTGGAGGAGGTGGTGGTCCGGCAGCAGCATAGCCTGGAGTTAACGGGTTGTGCAGGGGACATGGCAGGGCAGAGCTGCATCATGGAGCAGCCTCCCCATCCCCAGGGGCTGCATCCAGACCAGATGGAGGCTCTGCTCCTGTTATCAGCACTGAGAGCTGTGCCTGACATTCCCTAAGTGCAAAATGTGCAGGAAATGTATCCTATTACACCAAAATTGTGGTCATTCTCCACACCCCTGGCACCTATATTTTGTTTCTAATGACTAGTTTGTCCTCTCTCTAGCTGGGATAAACTACACAAAAACCCTCTCACAGGCACCACTTCTCTCTCTTCTGCCTGACTTCTGGCTGTCTCAAGTGGTCCTGCAACAGAAGTAAAGGCTATGCTACTAATTTTAGACCAGCTCACAATCCTTAATATATTGTACCTCTTTAAAACCTGTAGCTGGCCGTTTCTCTTACTCACCCATGGTAGGATCTTGCTGTCGCATTCTAGGCTACTTCAATCTCACTTAAGCCTTATATGTCTTAACTTTTGTTCTTGGCATCCAGACAATTCTTCTATTCTCAGGATGCTTTCTGCTGAACTTCCTGTCTATAAAAATGTGCTCAGGGAGTCTATCACTCTTCCAGCCTATCCCTTCCCCTTCCCAGAGCTTCCCCTTCTCTTACCATACCAAGCAATTATTCTTATTAATTATTCCAGCTAACAGTAATTATCAGCAGCATGCACCCCCAGCCACATTAATAACAGCGATCTCTAGGACACTGAGGAATTGGCTGAAAAGACTCACTTTGCTGCTTGGATTGCATAGAAAGACAAATTTCTTTTCTTCCCTGCGTGTCTACTGGAGGGGTGGCGAGGGGGAAGACTGTGTTTTCTTACCAGTTTCCTCATTTAAGATGGGCAAAAAGAGGGCAGATGAAGAAGCAAGGGCTTACTGCCTAAGAAGACTCAAAGAACAAAGATTCAAGGTTTAGTCTTTGGGTTTTGTACATGGTTTTGAAGCAGTGGTATTAATCGGGTTTTTTTGGGTTTTTTTTTGTTTTTTGTTTTTTTTTAATCTTCTGATATTTATGGGCCAAATACTGAAATTTCTGCTTGGGCTTCAATAATCTGGGATCTGCCTCAGGGTTAGAACTTTGAATTGTTTCCATCCCTTCCACAGACACAACTACCATTCAGCAGGAAATGGAATAAAATTTGGCCATGTTTCATCATCTGTAATTTGTCAATATTTTTCATCTCACTGCTGAAAAGCACTGAAGTTTTTAAAAGATATGTTCCTTTAGTGCAAAAGAAGAACAGAGAAAAAAGGCAAAAGTATTTTTAAAAGAAAGAAATGAAGAAAAAAAAATCAAAAACAACCCTTCTGCAAAGTGAGAGAGTTAAAAAATATTTTCCCTCAAAATTGCTTGCCATTTGCCTAAGCTGCAAAGTTTTTAATGACATTCTAGTGAAAATAGAACGCTCTGGCTAAATTCCTTCATCCCAATAAAGCAGATGACTGGGAACCATAATGGAATTGATGCTATCATGTGCATTTTCTTTTTTAATGCTAGCATGTTTTTGGTTATTAAGAAACAAAAAAAACCCAAGTGCTATATGATCAACATAGCTTCTGACAGGGGCATTAGAACCCATCTGGCTTATGGATCCCCCACTTTTTTTTATTAGCCTGAGATTATAAAGTTATAACACTGTAGTTTAGCTTCTGGCTCCTACAATTTTAAATTGGCAAAAGGCTAGCTATAAGGTGTGAGCTTCTGAAACTGAAGTACAATACCGACCCAGTGTGTACCACACAGGACTGCAGCAGATGCACTGGGTGAAGGAAATACAGTAGCACTGTTGAAATGCTACTGACCGGTTCCAACTGAGTAGCTCTAGATGTAAACCAGCTTTCAATAGCAATGGATGAGATTAAAAATGTCAGAAACAATCAGTAAAAGCTAATGCCATATATTACTTGATGCCATATATTACTTAATGAAGTCACCCAAGGCAAAAACTACTACTGAGCACCCTCGGGTAGTAGTGGGTGTGCTCCATGAATGCTAGTTCCACAGTTGTCGATATCTGTGATGAAAAAAAGCCTCTCAATCTTTACAGATTTCTTTAATTTAAATAAGCCTTTTAACATAGAGAGGATTTGTTCTCTCAGTGTGCTTCATTAGTGTAGCTTACCACACAAAACCTGGTTGTATTGAGAAAGATTGCCCCATTATCAAATAATTAGGACTGCCTTAGCAGGTGCATACACTTACCTTTGTAATTAAATCCTTGTTAAAACACCAAAATCCGGAGAATTTAAATGGTTACCTGATCCCAGAGGAGGTAGCCCAGAAAGTTATTCCATAAGGTAGACGTCACCTGGGAGAAATGATACTGAGCAGCGAATCTTTTCCTCGTGGGATGTTGATGAAGCACATCTGCACCCATCACGCGGTGCAATAAAAATTGCAATGACAATACTAGACAAACACCTACTTCACAAGAAGCTGGAGAAACCAAGCATAAGCCTGCACAGAATCATATGCTATGTAATGGAGCTTTCAAAGCTTCACTAGTTTCATAGTTATAAGCAAAATTACTGATGATGATCCTTATTTTTAATAATTCTGTGAAACATTTGTCTGATTTATGGTATCCTATGACAAGTCCAGGAGACTTACTCATGGACTTAGATCCTGAAATCTTTCCACAGTCAAACAACAGTAGTGACATGGCTTCATGGTCAGCTGCTTTAGAAGAGGTCAGAATCATAACAAAATCTGAAAGAAAAGAAAGTTTCAGTAGTCTCACAGTCTTAGAACACATTTACAGTATGTTACAGACACATTTGTATATTCCTGTGTTGTACATTCTACACATTCACAGATCTTTGAATGTCTATATTAATAAAATATGCCAGCAAGTGGATTAGACAGTCTATTACAACAAATTATCTCTGTTCTGTTGGCACTCTTATTGTTCTCACCAGAACTGATCAACCATATGTGACATAATTAGCCACTCGCCTAGAGGTGTAGCAGTGCTTACCATACCATAAAGGATACTGAGAGAGCTCTTGTTCTGCTGGCTACTTGCATTCGACCTCCATGCTTGGATCAGAAAACCGAGTTAAATTTTAGTTTCCAAAAGCCAGAGATGGGAAAAGATTTGGTTTCCACCTCTAAGAAGAACTCTGTTGATCAAAACAGTAGGGTCCAATGTGAAGAACGCTTTAAAAGATCTGCACATACTCTTCAATCTGTGTTCAAAGTTGGAGATTCAGAGCTGACAAAAGTACCCTCATATTTTTCATGTGAAACATCTATGGAACAGCCAGTTTCTGGAACGATGTTCTTAGATAAATGGAGTCAGTCCTGGAAATCAATTTAGGCAAAGCTGCAGCAGCACTGGTACTGGAATTCACCAACTTGCTATATAATTTGAATAAATGGGAAAAGAGATGACTCCTGAGAGTAACACTGGCAGCCAAAAGAATTATACTGATGGACTGGAAAAGCAAAGCCATGCCATGTATTGATTTATGGACTATTGCCCTTCTGGATATAGCTAAATGTGAAAGAACTCCCTTTATTCATACTAATAAAATGGACATCAATGCTCTCAGACAAAAACTGCTATTGCAGTTTTATTGTGAATAGTTGGCATGTGGAATGGTCTTCTTTCACTTGCCCATCACACATGGTCTGTGGGTTTTGAAGTTTGAGACACATAGAAAACGTCAGGGACCTTTTCTAGTGTTGCTTCATTTGTTTATTTGGGGGAGGGGAAGGGGAGGCGTTTCCCACTCAACATGATTTCTTTTGTCTTTTGGGGGGATTTTTTGTTTGTTTGGTTGGGGTTTTTTTGTTTGTTTTTTTTTCAAAGATTTTACAATTTACACTCAATTCTTGGTGTAAATCAAAACTTAAGAATGATGTTGTCCTATGATAGTCAATATTCAGCATTTTGGAACAAAGTGCTTTTTATCTCACTAGAAAAATTCTAGGCAATGCTAAAGGAGCATGATCACAGCACAACACTAATTCAAGTCCCTCTGTGACAAAATAAAGGCCATGATCTCACTGTCCTACCTGCCAAAGCTGGGTTAATGTACACCATGCTCAATACAAGACCCCTACAAACCATATCTTGTTCCTTCAGCCAAAACAGCACTGTCCCTTATGCCTTGTTTATCTTCAGAGGACCCTCTGAAGATTTTCTGCTCTCCTGAAGTTCGTCTCTGTCAATATATAAGTAATATGGGGAGCCCTACCGTAGTCTGGCTGCTGCCAGAATTTTTAATGCTATATTGATTAAACTGCTATGAGTAGGATGAAATTATGTGGCATTAGTTATGCTGGCAACTGGTTTACCTCCGGGATCCTCATGTTGCTAACGCTGGTGGAGCTAAGCCAGAATTAGGAACACTGGGAAATTTTAAAAAAAATAAAAAAAATTAAGCCCTTATGTAGACATGACCTTGGTTATTGCAAGTTAATGTCATAAAATGAATAGACCTTTTGGAATCTGGGATGCTGTTGTGTTCAGGGCAGGTCCTGTCCATCTTCCCAGCAGAAAGCTGGGAGCCCTGCTTAGGAAGCCCTGAGTCAGAGCTGGCACAGAGTACAGCTGTGATTCAAGGAGAAAAGGGAGCTCTTTGCTTCAGCTTTTGAGGAGCTAATGAGAGATAATAAGATAATGGGGTCACTTCTGGGATATGCCTGGTGTCGCCTTGTCCTATTGTTATGGCCTTTCTTAAAACATTGCTGGCTGCTGTCAGAGACAATGGCCCTTTGCCCACTCATTGCTCCTGTGCCGAAGTTCTCCTGCACCCAGGGACTGCTGGGTAAGTGAGTCAACCCTCTCCTGCAGGCTGCTCCTGGACATGGCTGAAGGACCACAGAGCAGCTCTGTGCTGAGGAAGAAAACTCAGTCACTGGGAACAGAGATGAACACACTGGTCTTGCTGTGACTGCGGTGACTGGACCGCCTTTGAAGTGTTTAAACATTACCGAGGTGCTTGCACAGCTCCATATGAAGTCCACGAAAGATCACCCGTTCACTCGTGAAAGGTTTTTGTGTTCACCTAACATAGGGAAGCTGCTTGAGTTTATCACTGCTATCCAGATGAACCTGAAAAAGAACTTCTATTGCCATGGTGAACTTAGTATGACATAAAACCACATGACTGTCAAAGAAGGCTGGACAAGACAGCCTTCCACCCTCCCTGAGTTATAATGGGTACAGTCTGTTTCAGACACTGACTGAGAAGCACCTTGTCCGAGAAAAGTTCCCGAAGGACTCTGTACAGAATGAAGGTGACAGTTACCGTTCTATTGCAGGCACCAATAGTATGACTGACATCATGACTACTTCTTAGGCTGAAGAACTGAGACTACTTGACCCCTGTAAAGTCATAAAGGTAGAGGACTAAGTTTACTCCAAATAAACTGAGCACAGATTAACAAGGCAATTTGTAAATATTGAACAAAGTTTAAGCTTCAGTCAAGCTGAAGAGAGAAAGGCTTTGTACTAAGGCTTTCATAATTGGAAAATAAAATGGAGAGAATCGGATGGTGCTAATTACTTCCTACATTATCGCTTATTCTATTGCAATGTAATTTCAAAATGTCAAGAAAAATGCACCAACTGCACCTTATAGATCAAAAAGAGAGAAAAAGTCCAACATTCTCAATTTCTTTGTTGACAAAACATACCTCCAAAATATCTGGGGCTAGTTGGTTCCAGAGCTTAGTGTGGTATTACAAAACCTGTCACGTCCAAGTCATTGGCTGAAGTTGAGCCTGAATGGTTAATGAAATGACTGAAAATTATTGTCAGTTGAGAGGTTTTCAGTGGCCTGTGACAATCACAGTCTGTGATGTAGAACAGTGGCTGCCATTTTAAGTATACAGCGATGCTGCACTCAGGGTAGGGCACCAAAAAAAAAAAAAAAAGCATTAAAAATTCATTCAAGCTGTAGGAGGGATGGAGTGGAGCAGATGAAAGATGGAGATGGGGTCAGGGTACCGAAGTTAACATTTTCTTTTCGTCAAACATGTTGCAGCATTGTAACAAACACCTCAAGAAATCAGAAGAAAAATACACTTTAGCAGAATGGTTACCCTAGTTGAGGCAAGGAGTGTTTATCTTCCCAGTCTTAGAGTGGTTTGGGTCTTTCTTATTTCATTCCCAGGTAACAGCTGGCCTGGCCCAGTCCTGGTAGTTTGCTTAGAATCTGAACTGAAGACACTATGGCTTCAGGAGGACTACTTTCTGTGAGGGTGATTGCAGAATATTTCCATCTATCAGACCTGAAGCTCGAGTAAGCAAAAGATATACTTTTGTTTCACTTCCTGTTCACATATTGGAGATAAATAGAAGAACTTACCCTCAATGTGTCTGAATATGTCTTATTTCCATGACACTGTGCCTATGTGGGGCTTAACAATGATGGAGCAGAATTATTATGGTGTCATCGATTCCTTTCAGCATAAGAGCTTTTGGAAGTCAGATTATCTTCAGAGCTATAAACTCAGGGTAATCATCTCTGCCACGTCCTGCATCAGAGCAGTGTCATGGGAAGTTGTTTTAAAAATCTCTTTGCCTTCAAGCCTTGTGCAAACAAAACTGTGTTTTTCCCTCCTGTTTGGGGGTGATGGACAGGCTGACCCCACTACTGCCTTGTGCCAGTCACACAGAGGAAATACCACTCAAGTGTGAAGCTGCAAACCCAGAGGGAATCCTCTTCCCTGGACTACTCATCTCCTTCAGCACAAGCTTTGCCTAGCTCTTATTCAGCAGATGGTGTAGGAGAGATAGTCTCCAAAACCACAGAGACAAATATTTGATTTGGATGAGTACATTAAAGATTACTCACTTCTCCCCTCAAATTATCTGTGTTTTGCAGAGAGTACAAAGGGCATGGTTTGGATCATTCCCTTTCTAATAAAAGTGGTTTCCAGCCCTTGGCGCCAAGTGCCTTCTGCAGGCCAAGCTCACTGGTATCTGATACTCTGTTCACACTTAGGTGAGGAAAGGACGTTGGCCTTGCCACCTTCCCGCGGAGACACTGAAGCAAAATGAAGTTTCATAAAAATTGCCCACCTCCACCAGGCTTCCCAAAGACAGGACCCTCGCTTTGGCACTCGCCGAAACAGTAAGCAGTGTCCCAATTTGCAGATTTCTGACTCGGGCAAAGCAGCAAACCTATTCTTCCATCCTGAAAACATTAGGAAAGATCACAAAAGCAGTAAAGAAATACAAACAGTAGTCTGCCTGAAAAGGCAGCGGTCTACATTTGCCCGCTGTCCTCTCTTCACCCATCTTGACTGAATCTTTTATGACTGCTTGATTTCCTTCTTTTCTTTACCTGCATTAACTTCTCAGGTTCAAGGGTACATTATTAAGTTGATAGAGCCAAGACCCAGTGCCTCACAGAGAGGCAAGATGTTACCAGTCTGTCAATGTGCTGTTAGCCAGAACAGAGAAGAAATGGGAGTTGGTGCTGTGAATGGAGCATTTCATCAGCAATACCCATCCTCTTTGGGTAGTAACAGCTCTTGCTCAGTTCCTTCGAGTAGTCACAGTGCACCACCCAAAGAAGGGGTGGGAATGCAGGACTGATCACTTTGGGGAAAAGCACCAGGGAGACACATTACCTGCTCTGGGCACTCAGTGCATGTGCACACACATCTGCGTGGCTTCACACTGGCTTGTTTGTAGGATTTATCTCAGTGCTGACAGCTCACAAATTTACTTGTCCTTTTTCCCCTTGGGTCTCCGTACATGTCTTTCTGGTAGATTATTGTCATTAAAGACATTGCTTAAAGCAAGTGTCGCCAAGGTTTGGGGTTTTTTTTTCCCCTGCTTATGCTTTCCTCTAATTCTGTTGACCCCTACCACTGCTCATGCCATAAGAAGACCATTTCTGAAACTTTTCTGAAACATTTCTGAAATGTCCACCTTCTCAAAAACAGATTCAGACACTGTCTCCAGAAATTACATTGCTTTCTTTTTTCTTCTGCATCTCTGCTATCTGTAGCCTCTTGCCTTTTGCCCTCTGTATCCAGTTCATCCCATTCAAAACCTAGCTGCCAATATTATTTTGCAAAACTCTCTTCTAAACTGTTACCCTGCTCTATAATATCTCACTCAGCAAATCCCAGTTTCTCACACCTGCCTTCACAGAATCATGGAATGTTAAGAGTTGGAAGGGACCTCAAAAGATCATCTAGTCCAATGACCCTGCCAGAGCAGGTTCACCTAGATTAGGTCTCACAGGAATGCATCCAGGTTCATTTTGAATGTTTCCAGAACATATCTTCATGAGCTCTCACAGATCCGTGCAGGTCTACACTCTGTATTTCCATTAGACCCTTGGTGTAATCTGTACATTACAACATCGTTTCCATATTCATACACATCTTCTCATGCTCTGGTCTATGCATGCTCCATGTGCAAGCTATGACGCCTAGTGTCGGCTCTTATTTTTTAAAGTGCACAAAAACTAAGTCATACGAATCCACACTCTATTTCAACATCATAAAGCAAAGAATGAAATAAAACTTTTCAATAGTTTTTTCCTGTGGCTGCTCCAAACCCATGCACTGTTATGGGTCTTTCAAATTTCCTTGAGATAGGAACTCCCTTTTTTTTTTTTTTTTTGCCATCTAGTGTTCCAAGAAAGCTTCCAGCACTTAAGCTAGGAGAATAAGTAATAGATGGAAAAAAGCATGGTATTTATCTTTCCATTTTACTAACGAGGTTCACACCATTTCTATGTGCAGCACTGAATGTAATAGCCAAGTGCTACTACTCTGCATTTAGCATAAAGGAACGGTCTGTTCTCAAATAAAGGACTTGTGAACAATAAGTTGCAAGTACAACTGCTAGTAAACTGACTGTGAATATTAATCCACTGTTCCCTCTGTAATCAGAAGGTTTTATCACTGCCCCATTTGCTTTACAATCATGACAAATCGTGAATGTATTCAAGGCAAAAAACAGTGAAACAGCTTCTTTTTTTTTTTTTACAGTCCATGCTTTATCACTACTTCATTGATTTTTCATTATTTTAGCCGATACAGCACAACTGGATTAACTAGATAAGGAACCTTTCACTCTTAGGTCATCAGTTTGTGTTTGAGACAGGTTGGTACTGACCGAAGGTCACTTTAACATTATAATTTTAATAAAGACCAGGACAGAGATGGGCCTCCAACAGGCATAAAACACCACTTTAACTTTCTTAAGCTGCCCACAGCATACACAACTAGCCCAACTTTGCTGCATGCCAAAGTCAAACTGATAGAGAGTTAGACTGTCATCTAGTTGCCAGATGTCTGGCTGTGTAACTTTCTGGCACTAAGCATTATATAGAGACAGATCTATGGATTGGATCAATTAGCATCACACTTACCATCTGACAACTGTTCGGTCGCCTTCGCCCAGTTCCTAGAGGACAGGTGTTCACATCACAGAAATCACCATCACAATTGGTACGACTAATTGATACGGTTGTTGGCAGTCACAGCAGAGAGGACAAGGACTGAATTAGCACCAAGACCAAAGCACTGTTTCACCCCTAGAGATGGTCTCTTCGGTTCAGGATGTCCAGGACGTTTGGAGAATGTCTTTTTGCCATTGCATGTGTTGTGCTGAGTAGAATCTGCTCAGGTTTTGGATCCAGACTAAATTTATCTGGCACTAAATTCAATAAAATTTCCTGGGGGAAAAAGGAAAGAAGTGAGTCTCTTTTCTTTAATTTTCAGTTAGGCACCTTATGAAAGACCTTCCCTATGATTTTTTTTTTCATTTCTGAGGTTTATTTCATATGGGGGAAAAATGATAATGTGAGTGCAGGGATCATTACAGTATGAGTGTGTCATCCACCATTTTGAGGGAAAAAAGGAGCACACTCGCAGAAATACTCAAGCATTTACAGTAACTCCAGTGCTCCCTCATTTCTTCTGGTTTACACTCCAGACAGTTATGTAAAGAGCTTCATGGGTATATTCTCTTGTGGAGCTTGTGGGTATACTTGGTGATTAGACAAATGGGGTTCTGCTTGGCAAATGTCCATTGCTTTCCCCAGCTGACTTACAGAATATGCTATAAAATGCAAAGGAAGGCAATAAACCTCCCATGTGCAGCTGAGATTTCCACTTTGCCAAAGACCCTTTTGCTATCGGCACCTTTAACTATGACTTTCAAAGAAGAGAGAGGTATAATTTTTTTTCTGAGGCAGATATTTTACTACATTCACTGGCAATATCATCTCAGCCTCATGTGAATTGATTTTGAATATTAATCTAAGAATGGAAAAGCCAATAATCATGTAAAATATAAATAGATCTTCAGGCCATTATTCTATCCAGAAGAGAAGGCAAGAATGTCAACTGCCCTCCTATTCCCTTTGCAGTCCAGAAAAATACTATGTTTTTATGGTCTATGTGTCAACTGTACATTATTGATTTTTAATACTTTCAGCAGATACAGCATAATTACAGTCAGTAATGCAAATAGTGCAAGTGAGAAATTAAATTAGAAGACAACAAACACTTTGCAAACTGGGTCAGGAAAAAAACCCAACAAACTAAATATTTTGTTTCAGCGTTGGGATTTCCTGATCTTGGCTTTGTATTCTTCAGAGGTTAGCGAAAACAGGAGGAATACTGCCCTATACTAAATTCCCATTTCCAATAGTAAAGGATTAACGAGGAGCAGATAGGGGTCTAAGGCATTTGCCTGAAAAAGCTCTTACAGTTTCTACACCAGAGGACGTTCATTGACTCTCTCCTTAATTTGAATGGTATTATTATCATTAGTTTTGACAAGTAGCCTCTCCTTGGGGAATCCAAGCCTGAGCCAGCCAGGCTTTCCTTTCAGCTCAGGTAAGTAATCCCTATCCATATGAAGAGCCAAAATGCGTTTCCTTTCACCTCACAAGATCAAACCCACTATTTGCAGACTGATCACTGACTACAGAAAACAATCAGGAAAGAACAACTAAAACATAAACCTTTATAAAAAAAAACAGAGAGAGACAAAGTGCTTGGGGTGTTGCTGGCAAAGTGTCTCAACCCACCACTTCCTGTGAGGTGTGCCAGGGAGCTTACACCTCCCATCACGCAGCACCTACAGATCTGAACCAAGGCATTTCCTCCCCTGCTCTGTGGCTCACATATGTTACTCATAGGAAGGGTCCCAGGAGCCTTACTTGGGTACAAAACCAGATTCCGATCTTCTCTTCTCTCTCACTGTCAGGGATCTTACCTTCTTATGTCAGGGGACAAGTTAATTCAGACTCAACAGTGCAATGTCTCTTCTTGAATAGTTCCCTGTTGTCGACATTTCCAATTCTGGCAGCAGAGTGTCTTCTTCCCCTTCCAAGTTTAATACACTGGACTGATTATTATGAGAAAGAGACCTCCATATTCCACTTTATTGTAATCCAGTGAGTGAAACTAAATGAGATGTTCTTCTTCTATAGTAGGGAGATAAACATTAGGTTGCTCTGGAAAACGCTAAGGAAATTTATTTCTGGTCATTTTTTTCCCCAAGGAAAAAAAATCCAGCTAAACTGAGTTGTAAATCTACAAAATGCAGTATTGGTATTATAATATCCACTATAGTTTATGTCTCTTTTTTCTTTTTTTTTTTTTCCCCCAGATAAATTATTCAGATTAGGAGAGAGGTATTGTAACAACCTATGGTTGCCCTGTCCCCACAGCTAAGCCAGTTTGCCCCAAGGTTTTCCTTCCTTCTAATATTCAATACTAATAATCTGTCCCAACTGCCAGGTACTGCTCAGCTGTGGATGCAAGATAAAAAGAAGTAGTTTTCTTTCTGACTGCTGGTACTGGACCAGACCCAGCCAAAGCCTGTCCCCAGGTCCCACTTTGAAATCCAAAGTATAAGATGCTGATGGCCAAACACATCCCAGGCACCTGGTTCTGCCCCTGGAGCCCTCGCTGTGAGGGCTGTGCCGCTGCCTGGGCTCTGTCCTTCCCGGACTGATTTCCATCCCTCAGCCCACAGGCAGCAAGGTGTGGGGGAAGCATCCAGCTATGCATCTGTCTTCCAAACTGCAAGGGAGTGGGTGGTGAGAGGGTTTCCTCCTACTCCTCCTTGCTCTGGAAGATTGAATACTGACCCCATGGTGATTTCCTGGCTGACAATCCCAGAACTGCTATAACGAGGGATCACAGAGGAAACAAAAATACTTTTCTTTTCCTGTAGTCACCTATGGGGAAAATCTTCTTGCCTCGCAGGGAAAATACTGGAAAGTGGTCTCCCCCATCCTCTGCCAGGACCTCGCTCTTGTCCTTTTCCTTCCAGAGAAGTACCTTCTTCCTTTCTAATGTATAATGTATTTACAGAAGAAATACTTGTTCCTTGTCAGTATCTCCTGAGCAATTAATAATTTATCTCCAAACTTTTTTTGTTGTTGCATTTTATGTGATGATGAGATACTTATCATCTGTGGCAGCTTTTTACTGTGTGAGAACAGGCTGCCCAGAGAGGTTGTGGAGTCTCCTTCTCTGGAGACTTTCAAGACCAATCTGTCCAGGTTCCTGTGCGATTTAATCTAGGTGATCCTGCTTAGGCAGGGGGAGTTGGACTAGATGATCTTTTGAGGTCCCTTCCAACTTCTAATGTTCTGTGATTCTGTGGAAAGTTGAATGAGGGATGAACTGGCCTCAAGAAAACAGAACTCTGCCTTTGGAAAGTAAGAAAATACCCCAAATTTGTGCCATAACCCTTTTCCTCCAGTGATACAATCCTTTATCCACATTCTTGGTTCCTAAGAAATCTCCATCTTTGCCATGACCAAGAGACAAACCTTATACTCAGATGACCACTCACAATTCACATAAAAGAGGTCTATTCTCTACTTCCCTTGGCATTTCAAGCTGCCATGCTACCTTACAGTTGTGCTATTTTGTTTTGACCAACTTCTACGTGTGTCTTGAATTCATGAAAATCAGTGGAGCATTTGTTCCTCTCTTCCTATTTTAAAACCTCCTTCCCAGTGATGTGAGACATAGAAAACCAAAGTTTAACTGGGTCAACAACTTGCAAATGTATTCAGTGATGCTAACAAAGAGACAATGTTAAGTGACATGAGTAAGTTCTGACTAATTTCCAATCAAATCAGTGCTGTTGAATGTATCAGAAGAATACAGTATCATTTGCATCACTTCTTTTTCCTTCAAAATTTTGGAGACCTGGTAAAGGCATTGTGTGTTTAGGTCATATAACCCTCACAAATTGTGGGTGATTTTCTGTATCAATCAACCTGTTATGGGAGATGCAGGGTCCCCTATCCCCAGCCTGATTCTGAGTCCGGAGGTGCCCGCTTTGTGTAAAAAGGGCGGGATGCATCCTCAAGCCAGAAGGTTTGGTATGTACCATGTGATCCTCATGCAGAAATAATCAGGAATCTACCCAAAAATAAATATCCATTGTGTGAAGTCCTCTCCGTGCCTTGGCTGTATACTGGAGCTGCACTGCCAGGACTAAGAAAGAACCGCAGGGAGTATGGGTAGCACGGAGGCTCCAGGTTTCTAGGCAGAAATGCCTGACCTCTGGCAGATCCCTTGAGATAGCCTGGTTCCCAGATCTGAACTGCTTTGCCTGCTCCAAGAGGAATTGGGGGAGGCAAGAGATAAATACACACTTAATGCTTTCCTGATGGAACCGTCTGTAGAAAATTCCTCAAGGGAGTTTCCTGTCCTTTCTTACTAGCCGCTGTGAATAGGGAATGAACTGACCCGTTGGTAGAGTTATTAGAAACTTTCTGCATCCAGAATGCTTAAATGAATACTGTCAAGTTATTTACTGGCTGTCTTGCTGTCTTAAAATAATATTGCAAATAAAACAGTTATTAAAACAACAATGAACCGGAAGGAGTATGAAATCAAAGTAACAGCATTGTTTATGAACAGCAGGGTCTCAGACAAGGCTGAAACTTGACTATCAAGGTGCAGCAGGTCCAGAGCATTAGTCTGACTCCTTTTACTGCTTTTTCCAATACCAAGGAAAAAAAACATCCAAGGAAAAAAAAAAATCCCAAGCCTTCTCCAGACACATCTGAGTCCAGCATATGCCCCGATATAACTATTGGCTTGCGCCACGTTATTCTGTAGGAGAGGTGTAACTATTGTATTCTTGTAACAGGAATTCTGCCTCGCTCCCCCATCACAGATGCAAACACATCAGATATTAAACCTGAGAGGATAACGCTGATGCCCTGCACTGCAGGCTTCCTTTGATGGCTCCAGGGGATACAAAGGTATTTTGCCGTTTCCTCTCCCGAGGCATCTGGTTTAGTCAGGTGGTTCACAGTGCACATGGTCACGTTTTTGTTTGGTTCATTCTCCATTGTGCTTCTTCCCCCTCCCCAATATTTTATCTGTCCTGGCCTTTCCCAAGGACTTTTATACAGAACTGAAATATTTGTTTATTTCTGGCATTTCCATCTGGTGTTAAGAGGATGAGAAACAGGCTCATGTCACTGACACTCCCCGTCCATCAGAAAGACTGTTACACCATCCCACAGATCTGGGGTTTTATGTGACTCCCCACCTCTAGCGCCTTATCAAGCATAAGTTCTACGGGATTCTGTTAGAGTCTCCATAAATATTCTCTTGCAAAGGAATCACTTCTTTTATGAAGGCACGCCATTTTAGAAATTGCATACATCCACTGTCACGGCATCCAGGATCTGCAGACACAAAAAGAAATAAAAAGAAACAGAGCCTAAACCTAAAAGATGCTTAATGTCCTCTGTAAAACCCTACTTCTATTTCTATCATGTGATTTTCACTTTCAGTACTGCCAGGTAATGGCTCAAAGATCTTCACAGTCCCCAGTTTTAGATTACACTCTTCGCCCAATCTGTGATTCCAATTAGATGGCATTTGTGCTGTCTTCTCGAAATTACATTCCCCAGTGACTGTACTTACAGGAGACTCTAGCTGAGGTGGCAGTTGCAGAGGTGTTGGTCAACCATTGTAATTCTGACACAAATTCTTTCTTGCCCTACTTGAAATACACCATTTTGTCGATGGATGATTTGGAAATGTGCTGGAGATATGCTGGAGATGACTTCTGTACTACTGATGTCAGCACTTGCCATCCATACGGAGATTCATCTTGCAAAACT
Organism: Heliornis fulica; assembly: GCA_013399135.1. NCBI lineage: Eukaryota > Metazoa > Chordata > Aves > Gruiformes > Heliornithidae > Heliornis > Heliornis fulica. The sequence goes on from VXBZ01003944.1 coordinate 372,033, forward strand.
TATTGTTTTACAAGCTATCTTTGGCAACTGGTCAGGATTAACTAGAAAATTTCTGAAAGGCCTCTGGAAAGATGTATAAGACACCCTCATAATTCTAGCCAACATACAGCAAACGATCATAGAATCATCAAATACCCTGAGTTGGAAAGGACCCGTAAGAATCATCAAGTCCAACTGCAGGCTTTATAGGGCTAGTCAAGTCAGAACCCTTTTTGAGGATTTGAATAGATAAAGATGTCTTAAAATTTTCTGTTGACATCTTAAGATAAATAATAGGTACTTGTAAAAAACAAATTAAATATATTGCCTGTCATACTCTATAGCTGCCGTCCAGGAAGAAAGAAAATACAAAATGAAACTAAGCATGTTTGGAAGAATCAGGGACACACAGAGTGCCTTTGGTGTGGTATTTAAGAGTATTTTGTTAAATACATAGTTCCTAGGAAGATTATTTCTAGATGAATAGTCTCTGAGTAGGTCCGTGTATTCTCTGTGTTTCAACAGACCCTACAGAAGATGGCCTAGAAGGTCCAGCACATCCAGGAATGCTGAGACTGTTGAGTTAATACAGAAATGCTACATGATCCTTTGTTTGAAGCCAGGGTGAGGAAGAGAATGTGGACTGTTGATAACCATGTTAGAATATCAGTCTTTGTGGCAAATCACTTCTACCGGTGAGTCACCATGGCTGGGGCTTATTCCTTCCTGGGGGCACATCCTTTCTACCCTTCCTCAGCCAAATCTGAAGTGGGCTTAAGCTTTACTGCTTACAGTGTTTTCTCCCATTTGCTCTAACGGTACTTTTTCCACAAACATTCCTGGCAACAAAAGAATTCCTTAGATTAGCAGAGGGAAATATAACAGGGAAAAAAAAATGGGCAGGCATACAGGCAAAGTTACATCAGCTCTTAAAATTCTTCCAAAATTGAATTCACACAAACAATAGTGAGTTAGTTGCCAAGTCCAGGTTCAGAATGACTGTAAATAAAAGGAATTTAATGCTGAAAAGAGATATGTTGTGGATACATGGCAATTTTTGTTGGTTGAAACTACTGCACAGTAGTAATTAGATTTACCCTTTACCTTTACATTTCCTTCTGCTAAAAGAATATAGCATATACAAATTTCTGTCGGAGGATGTATAAGTGATATCTCCCTTTTGTTGAGAAAAGTCTCAGTTAAGCTAAACAGATCACAGTTTGATCACCGATTTAATCATTTAACAGCAGACCTTTGTATGTGACAATGATTGTATAGAAGGAAAAGAAAGGCATCATTGGCTTGAGGCTACTGAATAAGTAGAACCACTAGTTGCATTATTAAAAGAAGTTGTGTCCCTAATTTTTTTCCCGTGGCAGGTAAAACCGAAAGATAACTCTCGAATGTCAAAACGCCAGTGATACTGAATGTAGTGCAGGAGACAAAATTCCCAGGGCTGCTACAGGTAAAACAAATTTTAAGGAGGATTCTAGCACTTTTGTAATGATGGAATACAACCTTAGGCAATATAAATTCATAATCTCTCAGGACGAATGGCCTTTAAAAATGCAACAGATTACCCAATTCACCACTGAAACGGGATTTGCTCTGCCAGCCTTACGATGACTATAACACTTACTAAAGAACTTCCCATTGACACAATGCTTGCATTATCTTACAATTTTTCATCCAAACCTGATAGACTGTCAATAAAATCGTGATGATGAGAACAACACCTGCATTAGTCTGGGCATCTGAGTCTCTGTCACTCCATCTGCCTCCTCTCTCCCTCATTGCTTCTCCATGCAGCAGGTTTGCGCAAGCCAGGCAGAGCTGAGCAGCTGGGAAGCTGCCTTGCTCAGGTGCATGGGAATTTCTCTGCTGTTCCAAAGTAGTGTTGCTGGCTCTGCATCTTCATCCGTCCCATGACCATCCTCCCTTGCGGGGTTTGCCGATGACAGTATGGAAGTGGGGAGGAGGACAGAGCTGATGTACAGGTCAGACATCCCAGCAACTGGCACAGCAGCAGTGGGAGGATGCTTCAGAGATGCAGCTGCGGGACAGGGAGGGTGTGCAGGAGGGGAAGAGGTTAGTGTGGGGAGCATTTCTGTAGAGGGTTTTCATGCTGATCCCCAAATAAATAGGTCTTACCTCCCCACAGTTCTTCACTCTTGTTTTCAGATGTAACAGGCAAAAGTATCACCTAAAAATGAAATATTTCTCTTACTTAAATTCATTTTAGCAAGGGAAGTTTGGGGGGCTTATTTATTTTTTTTTAATTTAAGCAAAACAAATGGCAAAGCTTAAAGTAGCCTGCTTAATTGTGACTAAAAGGCATTGCCACTGGATGGATGACTAACAGCCTGTGTGAAATAGGTTTAATGGTTCTGCTTTGGTTATAAAAGACAAATGTTCACCTCATACCACCACTCAAGCGCACAGCACAATTAGCATTATCTTTGTAAATATCACCATTACTTTTCATTATTAAATTTACATTTTTTCCATCTCTTATAAAATGAGAAAGATGGGATGAAACCAAACCTACTTTGTTGTTGTTGTTGTTGTTGTTGTTGTTGTTGTTGTTGTTGTTGTTGTTGTTGTTGTTGTTGTTGTTGTTGTTTAACCNTTGTTGTTGTTGTTGTTGTTGTTGTTGTTGTTGTTGTTGTTGTTGTTGTTGTTGTTTAACCGTGTCTTTTACTAAAAGCACAATTTGCCCAAATGAAACCTTGTTGCATCTGGTCTAAGAATGCTTATGCCAAAAAGCTGATGAGACTTATGTAACAGCCATGATGTTAAGTCTTCAAAAAACAGTCATAAAGGAACAGATTCTTAATTGAAAGCAGGCTGCTAATAACAGTGCTCCTTCAAATATATGCTTGCTACCGAAATAAGTGGTAAAATAATGATTTTTCTATGTGTATAGATTATAAATTTGATAGGTTTACTCGTTTAACGTTGATTCTGTAGATTCAGTAGTGGTGAATTCATATTTCACCCTGTGAAATCATTCTGTAAGAGACATGGTCACCGCACACCGGTTTGTAAGAGTTGACATTATAACATGCAGAAGATGAAGCAGTTTAAGTTGTGTTCAGCCTACGCAGAACAATACTAAATAAATCCCTAATATGGTCCTCTACGTTTTACTTTCACTGTTCTGCCTGGAACAATTTAACCAGATGCTCTACTGATTACCTTTACCATCAGATAATGAATTTTACTCTGTTGTATATTGTGGACATTCAGGACTTACTAAATCTTCAGAGAAAAGTCCAGGTCAAAGTCTGTGCAGCGCAGATTTAAGGTCCTTTACCTGGAGTTCTGATTAGCTTTCCTCAGATGCTCATTCACTTCTGTGAGGCTTGGACTTTAATGCCATAACTGTAAAGCACAGCTTAGCTTGCTTGCACTGAGCCAGCCATCTCCTGAGGTTTCTCTTGCAACTGCTGGAAACCAATTTGCCGCAGTCACTCCAACTCCTTTGCTCAAACTGGCAAACTGACAGGTTCATATCACAGGAGAGCTTTATATTTTTTCATAATTATTTTTTTTAAAATATAGCTTGTTCATGAGAATCAAATACTAAGTGCCCTAGACCCGCTTTGTGTGTGTGTGTGAGTAGGCAGGGGCTTGGGGATTTTTTTGTTTATTTTGTTTTTTTAATGTGTAGAAACAAAGAATTCTGACTTTGACCAGCAAAGACAGGCAAATTCAGAGGACTTCAAACCGTTCTTCTACAAGGCACCTCAGGAAGAAGCAAAGCCATTTAGGAAAAATCACACATGGGAAGGAGCCTTGAATTTTTTAAGAGCTTTCTCCAGTTATCTTTTACCAGTCATGCTTGCCTTATTCTGTAATCACTGATTAGCATGTGCTGTTGTGTAAAAGCCAGTTCCTGGTGACAGTGCACATGGCAAAAGCGTTTGGACTAAACTTAACCACCCTCGTATCAAAATGTCAACCTGTGCTGAACCCACAGATTTGAACATTTTTTCCCACTTATTTTTGACTAGAGGTAGTACCAGCACAGAAAGGTTAAAATTTTGGCATGTCTCTACCCACTCTGTTTCTTTGTGCAAGTTCTGGTTTGATGTTGGCTCATTTCAGCAATGTGTGGAGACAGAAGCTGCATCAACCTGAACTGAGGTAGCTAATCTGGGGAGGAAAAGATTAGTACAGGTAAAGCAAAAGAACAAGTATGATATTTCAAAATGACAAAAATGGGCATGAAGTTGCACTCCTCCAACTTTGAAACATTTGACACAAATGTTAAAAGAAGATATTTCCATGGCATCTGCATTTAGGAGAGTTATCTCCATGAATATTTCCACCCTTATTTAGTGTATTTTTCATAGTAGAATGACATTATTCCCCTTGGGCCCTCAGTTTTTAACACCGCATTGAATGTAGAAGTAAAAGAATAAGAATCCCCTTAACACGAGTAACTTTGCATTGAGATGGCAAGGAACAAATCCTCACCAAACAAGCATGTGGGTAAATCAGGATGGACACAATTTTTAAAATGGAGTTCTTTGGTGGAGTTTTTCTTTTGTTTTGGTTTTACTATATGCAATATATTTTTTAAAGAATTTCTGGACTGAATCTACCAAACAGTCCTACCTAGAAAAAGCAAATCCTAACCCTGGAAAAATACAACAGTTCATAAGAGTGGAAAACTAGAAAAGATGTCTTTGGTCACTAAGCCTTATCTCCTGTTATAGCATAGATGATTATTGTCATGTAGTTCCGCTTCATAAACTGATCGAGTTCCCTGTTAAAAGAATATAGATAGTTGCTTACACCTTCTTGCGAAATGTTGGTTTAGAAACTCAAGTCTTTAATGTTTAGAATCTGCTTCTAGTATTCAGCCTAAATTTATTCAGTTTTTACATAAATACATAGATACACACTTGCACGCGCTCATACCTGTGACAACAATGTCCTTTTGGTGAAATAGCTGTTTTTCTTGCCTGGTGTTTACCCTCCTCAATGTTTCTATAGGGAACAATTAGCTTCCCTTTTCACCTGTGTTTCACTGGACCGCACAGGTGATGTTTTCATGAGACCCCTTACCCACGTGGGTTCTTGTTTCCCTTTTTCCCAATAGCCTGCCTGTGCACCTCTCCCAGGTGGCAGGTCCAGGGAAGAGGGAGACCTAGATCTGCTAGCTGAACACTGCTGTACCTCTGTGGGAAATATCATCTGTGTAGGGATTGTGACTACCATTCCCATCAGTGTACAGTGTAGCAACTTAGAGCCAGTGCATGACCAACAAGAGCTTCTAGGTCTTCCTCTTCCCAACTCCATTTCTATCTAAAGAGCAAAGGTTTGTGTAGTGATAACCTCCAAGTACACGACTCTACTCCTTGCGTGTGGCGCTGTTCTTCTGGCTCTTTCTACAGTTATGATGTCTCCCAGACTCTTGTGACCAGTATTTTTATTTTTTTTAAAGCACAGTCCTAATTTTTGCATGACAGTTTCAAAATGAAGCTCACAAATAAAGGCTAGGTCCTAGTAACCTTGTAAGCCCACATCCTTGCAACAGGCAACCTCATTCCAGGACTAACTCTCCCTCTTCAACACAAACAGTTGGAATCTCCTTTTAGTTTGTTTCTTATCCACGTTATACTTTTTGAACTAATTCCCATCTCCTTCAGCTTAACTAATAATTTCCCATGTGGCACCTTATTACCTACTTTTCAGAAATCCATAGAGATGAGACCTACTGCATTTCTTTAGTCAAGAAAATCTGTTATCTCAGGGAAGAAAGCTATCCAGTTACTCCACCACAATCAGCCTTTGGCAAGTGTACACTGAAGTCTGTTCCATCTTTCATTTACCTTGGTGCCTTTGTCCTAGAGGATTGCATGCTGTTGAGATTGTAGTAAAATAGGGCACATAATTGCCGCAAGCACACTCTCCCCCTTTTAAGGTGGGTGTTGTGGGTATGTATTTGCTCTTCTTCCATTATAAGGCATATGAGGGTGTAAGTTAATACTTTGTTTGACAGATGGTGTGGGCACGAATCACACCGACAGCTAACCCTGCAGCTGATGGACAGTAAGTTCTCAGCGGGAACTAGTTTACCTATTGCGAGTATTCCTGGGAAGTCTTGTAAAACTAAGACCTGTGTAAACACCCACAGGTGGATGGACAAGCTGAGAGCAAAACCAGGGAATTCCTTCTGGAAACTGTAGAAAGAGAGGTTTGGCTGAAGTTTGTGTTTTGTTATTTATTATTTGGGCTGCTAATAAAGGCAAGACCTCAGAAGGGCTAAATTTGACCTTATAGTGTCACACTGAATATATCTGAGACAGTGTAGAAACACCACCTGCTCACACAAAGAAATTCAAAGCCAGTCTGTCCTAAATCATGCCACTGTGTTCAGTTATTGCATATATATCCCCCAGCACAGCATGATCTTATGTATTATATATATTGCAATTAGACAAAATGGTGTGACTTAGGAATGAAGTGGCAGCCTTAATTGCTGTTTTCATTTGTTACAAAGTTGTAACTTGAACACCGAGGGCAACTTTAACTCTGGCAAGCCAGTTCAGGCAGAAAGGAGAGAAAGTAAAAGATAACAAGGTGCCTCCTTACTCAGGCACGTTTGTGGCTCTCATACTGTCTGAGGAAGGGGCACTGGTGGGAAGAGCCTGCTTTCCATCAGCGGGACCTTCATCCCCACACTCCTCACCATGCCAACCAGCTAGACAGAGGTAACTGCAGGAAAACCAAAGCAACTATGGAGCTTGGGAGACTCCTGTCCCAGAACCTTGTCTGTGGAAGGGCCCGGATGGTGATGAACATGCTTGAAAACCACAGTCTATTGCAGCAGTTGCTTCCATCCTGGAAAAAGAAAAAAAAAAAAAAGGTGCAAATTTTTGGCAATGGCAGGAATGAGACCAAGAAAGGAATGTGCCTGGAGGCAAAGGAGAGGTTTTGCCAGGTGTAGGGAGGGCACAGAGCATCTTCCCTGTAGATCAGGGATAGACTCATAACAGGTTTGTGGCCGCTGTGTTTGGTTTCTGGCCTCAGCTCTCAAGCTACACAGCTATGCAGTGTTTTCCTTCTTAAGGGTCTGTGGCTATGTCACCGCCGAAGCCTATGGGCTTCTCTCAGCCCTTAACCTGACTGAAGTTTGCTTGTCTAAAGACAGGGTTGAGGCCCCAGGATATGGCCCCTGTTAATATGGTGACTGATACTGAAGCTATGTTTTCCCACAGAGTGCCTCACGGTGAGTATGTTTCTGAAAGCTCTGCATAAAATGTAAACAAGGTAGAAAAGTCAAGTCTATAATGAGCATTCTCTCTGCAGAAATGATGCTCATGCAGTGATGAAACTCTTCATTCATTTGAGCTCATCTCACTTTGTGACATGTATTTCTTCTTATGGTGCAGTTTCTATAAATCCATAGCAGTGTCACAGCACATGCACATTAGACATTAGCTACAATTGAATCTGAATGTTGTCATTTAACAAAGAGGAGAATAAGCTTCAGATGAAAAAAAAAATTATTTAATGCGATTAGAAAGAGCTACAGATACTCTTTGTGATTTTTATGGTTGCACACTGTGTCAAGAGTTTGGTAATTTATAAAACTTCTTGATAGAAATATATGAATATACCAGTCAAAGTAATAATTAATTCCCTTGAGAAAATGCTCATTAAAAAAAATCTGTTACAAAAAAGAAAATTCTAAGAAGCTAGGAGATCACAATGTAAGCTAGCTGCCAATTAAGCCTTCATGGGGATGAGAAAAGAAAATGAAGCCAACAGTATAGCTTTCTGACTGTGGATTTGATCTTCAAGATAACCTCCGAACTGCAATGTTTCACTTAGTCAAAGCTCTGCTGAAATACATCCTAGCTGATTATGCCATAATACTGTGCATTTATCCTCACATGTAAGGAATTATTCTATTACTTGTAAATGCAGTTAGTTATGAATGGTAGACAATTGTACCTTTTCAGAAGCAAGTCTGGAAGGAAATACAGATATATTTTTTTGCTTTTTAATTTTTTCCCTATCATATATCCCCAAAATGCCATTTTGCTGCAAATACAAGTCTCTTTTTTCTGCACTGGGGTGTAATCTATGATACTTTGACTATGTATCATCAGCCATTTGTAGGATATGTGAAGAAGGCATAATATTTGCATACACTGCAGAACCTGTGCTGGGCAGAGCAGGACTACAAAGGCTAAACTGGCTCATAAATCCACTTAGTTCTATGAGTTATTTAAAAGTATTCACTCATAGTCACTTCATGTGGCCAAACAACAGCCAACTTGCCTATAGTGAGCAGAGGTCTCCATGACACTTCCCAGAAGATGTTTGTGTCCCCTACAGTATGTAGGTCAGCTCCAGAACCCATGTCTGTCACTGCAGATTTTACTGCTGCAAAGTACAGGGAAACTTCTATGAAATGAGGGAACTTGTGCTAAAAAAGGATTTTCTGTTTATTTGTAAAAAAATTAATCAAATAGGTGGGTTGCTTTTTTTTAACAAAAATGAAATTTTTCACCAGTTCTTCACAGACATAGGATAATATAACTGAAAAGCCTTCCTACACCAGAATCCAATTTTGCAACCTTCACTCACATTGAATGGTACTTCTTCACAGATGTTCCCCTAAAGTCTAATGCCTGTGAATCATGAGTGCTGGTGAATCACATTGGGGTGAGGTGGGAGGTTACTCCCAGGTCCCCTGCCCCTCTCCTTACCTGGAGGGTACCCTTCCTCAGCTGTTGCAGTTCATCGCTCAATTTAGTCCTTTAAACTGCAGTTGATTGAAATTCACCTTAATCTGGTGGGATGTGAGTTGTGGTTTAGTGTAGTCAGGTGAGGGGCTGACTAGGTGGCAGAGCGAAGTGCTGGTCTCACTCCAGTACAAACTGAAGTCAAGAGAGACAGAGCAACATGGAAATGGCCTAGGCACAGCAAGAACCAGCAGCCCTTGGCTATTAAATGTGTGAGTATAAAAATGCACAAAACCAAAGACTGCAAATATCCTTCCGATATTTTGCTCAGACACTTCCATATCACAGGGCAGATGCCCACAGGGCTGACTGGCCAAGCACAGCATTTTCCAGTCGTTTGCTTTTAACTCTCCTATCTGTCTTTGGAAATGAAATGCATATCACCCGTGGAATCATATGGATACTGCCACAGATAAAATTTAGCTTGTACAGATCATTTGAAGGCCAACACTCCACCTTCCCCAGAGTCTCCTAAGCCTGGAGAAGCCCCTAAGCTGCAGTGGTGCATGCCCTGTCTTACCACCTCAGGCACATGAGAGATACAGGGATGCTCCCGGGTGTGTTGACTTTGGGCACATCAAAGTCGGTGGAAAGATTCTAATTACTAAATGTCAGGATGTGATGTTTTACTTATGTATGGGATGTCTTTGCCTTTTTTTGGTAGCCACACAGGAATTGGCAACATTTTGTTCTTCATATTTATTTATCTTTTATATGGAATTATTTTCCCCCTTCAAAAGTAGAGCACAATTTATGACAATGAGAGCTGAGTATGTTACACAGTAATAAAGGTAAGCACTAACAGAATAAAGCTGTCTAAGGGGTGCTATAAATGTATCTCATTAATTTGTATGCAAAATATATTTTGGACTCCGTTCAGTGCATTGCAGGTGAAGGCTGTGTGGGAGCCAGAAATGATGCTGGGCTTCCTGGGTCCCTGAAGCAGCCTTGCCCTGATCCTGGACTCAGTCTGAGTCTAAGCATCATCATAACCATCAGAGAGCCCAGTGGCTCCACTTCATACCACGGATGGCAGCTGGTGCAGAAGACATATTGCTGGCTTGAAGGAAAAGAGGAGAGAACTACAGGTTCCAGCCACTTTGCCACATCTCAGCATCATAAATAGGCTGCCTCTTAGTAGATGATTTCTTGATTTCTTGCTCATGGCTCAATACTTTGCTGTTCCAGATGCCTCTGCAAGGTGCAGCTCACCTGAGGATTGAGGGGAAACACCATCGAGGGGAAGCAGACTTCATTTAGATAGTAGGATTAAGGTCACTGATGCAATACCACAATTAATATTTGACACTACTTAGATATATAGCAGTATTAAAAATATCACATTGTGTTAAAACCCCCGGAGATGACTGAAATATTCAGGAGTCCCATTTCTTCTCTGTGGACCTTTGAGGCTAACTCAGAGCCCAAAACTTTACTGAATATCTCAGTCACATCACTTACAGGCATAGTCACAACAGCAATGCTTATGTTGTGTTTGAGATTGCATGTGTGAGCATGGGGCAAAGGTGAAAATGGCAGAGATAGGATCCTTCTGCTACATTCTCTTTAATCAAATGAAAAAAAAATGTTAAGCTCGCTTTTTCCCAAGGAAAATTAAAAAAAAAAAGGTAAAAAAAAGTGTTAATCCCTGTTTACGTTATGGAACTCCTAATTTTGCTGTGAATATAAACTAAATGCACACATACACATAACATATGCACGCACATACATGCACGTTCCAGTCTTAATCCCACAGAGGAGCTATGGCTAAGCAGTTACACAGAGTCACTTGAAAGCCAGATGAAAGTACCCATTGAGTTTGCTGAGGATTCCCCAGAGGACACCTTAGCAGTTCTGCTCTTACAGCTCAAGGAGAATTGGTCATTCCACGGCTACGGTGTCGTTCTCCCTTCTCCCCAGACGAGGATGCCTAAGGGTGACTTATGGTAGCTGCTTCCTAACTGGAGCAATAGCAATTTTTTTCACCTTTAGCTCATGCATCAACTGGCTCACAAACCCAGGCGTGATATTCTGGACCAGGTTTTCTGACACGTACACACACACACACACACTTAGATACATAAAGACCAGCATGTCGCAGGAACTTCTGTATTCATGCTGAGGGGAGAGGTCACTGTGCAGGGGAATGTGCGTGGCATACAGAAATTCAGTGCTTGCCACACTGAAGGAAGCTGTGACACCCCTTTGCTGAAGTCTCTAAATCAAATTTGCTAACACTAAAATGTTAGCTTAAAAGCAAGAGCCCCACAGGTTGCAGTGTTTAATGCCCTGTGGCATATTGAGGGATGCAAGCGTGTCCCCAACCTGGAAATAAGTCACAGCCAAACATGTGTGTTGTGAGAAGCTTTTCAACCTGTGGAGAGGTATGACATGTGCCAGAAAAGTGCCTTAGCTCAGTTTTCACTGTACATAAGTTAGATGCATTTGGTCCTTTCCTCCTGCAACACGGACATCTGGAAAAAAAAATCTTAGAAATGCATTAAAATGCATGTTGTGGGTTTTTTGATAATGTTTGAGTGTCTTAATCCAATTATAGCCAGATGATTTCACAAATAATTGAGAATTAAATCCCAGATCTGAAATATTGACCATAAAACAAACAAACAACCCCCCCAAAACAAACCCCAACGAACAAAACCCCCTCAAAAAAATGGCGTCCAGAGTTCCATCAAGACATCAGACTACAGAGCAAACTGCCTCTAAAGAAAAGGCACAGCTCCAACAATTTTTCCTGCTGAGTGCAGGACTTTGCCTTTCTTCTCTGATGGAAGCTCAACTTAATGTAAAAGATCACAGAAGTGTAAAAACTGGAATTGCTGGAAGAGGTTCACATGTTTCCATTGTTCCTACAGAATATGTCAGACCCAAATACTGCTGTTGCTGACATACTTGGGGACAGGCAAGAGCGTGACTTAAATCTGTGAATTTTAGTCATATTAGGACTATAGGGAGTATTATGGTAAGTATGGCAGTCTTTCCTTAATGTGAATGCACTCTAATATTTTGAATTATCTCACTTCAAAAGAAAATATATAGCTGAAGGGTTAAAAATAATAAGCAATGGATGAGCAGCAGCCTGAAAAATCCAAGCAAAAGGAAAGGAAAAGAGCAGAAATGGCATTCATCTGTAGGTGTTTCTTCTGGGGAATTATCTCTAGTCATCGCCTAGTCATGAGACAAGTTTTTGCCATAATTACAAACCCAGGCCACTGTGGCTGGGAGAAGGGCATTGGAAACAGTTGTTAAAAATGATCAGAGAAAAAAAAAAGTACCGAAGAGCAAAAAGAAGTAGATTTGTTCATGAAAAATATTGTGGAAGCAGCTCCTTCAGGATCAGGGAAAACAGCTCTAGAAACATAAATTATGTGTCGGCTCCCTTATTATCAGAATCAGAGTGCCTAAAATGTAGTTTTATTACAGGAAAATCTGACTAAATACACAGACACGGACAAAATTCCCTGGTGTAAAATCCCTAATGCCTGGTTTCTGGCAGGGAACCTGCTTGGAGCCCTGGCTGGGAACTTGGCTGGTTCTGTGCTGAGGGTTTTCCTCCTTTTATTCCTGCTGGGAAGAAAGCCCCCTCTTTCACAGCCCCTTCTCTCTCCCACAAAGAGAGAGTACAGATCATCCAGGCATCTCTCTTCTTGCGTGATTATGGAAGAGAAGTGTCAAAATCTCTGGACGCTGGTACTCAAGTGTACCAAACTCATCTCACATAGTACTTAGACCAAAGCCCAGTCTCTGCCTAAAGCCTCCACTCACAGCTCAAAGGGACCTCAGCACCCTTGGTGCATCAAGGAGGCAATAAATTACAGCTCCCAGTGACCTCACCGGTTGCTGAGGGAAGGTGCTCTGCTGCTTTCCTGCCCAGCACTGTCTTACAAGCACCACAGACCTGCAGTGGTTAGAGAGCAGCTCTCCTTCAGCCCTTGCCCATTAATTCCACCATTGCTCACCATCTCCACCATCAAGTCCACCTAACCAATCCTGCATCTCCTCCTCTGCTGCTACTTCCCACCTCCCAGACTCCCATTTCCACACTGCATACCCTTGTATGCCCTGCCTTCACTGTGTCCCACCTCCTCCCACCCTCGGTCCACTGAGGACCTAGGACCCCACTCAGCAAAGACCCCAGTGAATCTGCAGGTCTCCTGCCCTGGTGCTGACCCTTGTTAGCTTGGAGTCCTACTTTCTGCACTAGACTTGACTTCAGCCACCCATTCACCCAGTTACCTTATTTTCCTTGTCCCCCATCTGCCCCCATCACTTGTCCTGGCTCTCACTCATGATGATGATTTTCCTACCACTCATCCCTGGAACATCACTGCCAATCTTAGTTTGTTCCTACAGACTTCTGGGTGATGTAGAAAACTATCTGTGGCAACATGAGAAACCTGGCTGCTTACGGTAAAATGAACGACGGTCCCAACCCCTGAAATCTTTGACAAATGAAGGGAAGAGAGAAGAAAAACAACCAAACTCAAACCCGAGTGATACAGTTGTGCCCCATTCCTCTAGTGGGAATGGCAAAGAGACAACTTTTGCTAACTGTCAGGGAGCATTTTCAGGATGTTTTCCATTTCCAAGAAATCAAACTTGCTGCCCCAGCCATCAGTGCAGCATGGGCAGCAGAACGGGAGTTTAGCTGGGATGGAATAGAGACTGGCAGCACTTGCATCAAATAACACACTGCTGCACTAGAATGAGTAAATAATATGTGTAGATTGATAGACTGGTGAATTGGTTGGGTTAAACAATACCAAGGTCATACACCCTGAATACAAAGGAGTCCTGGGCTTTCACCCTGTCAGGATTCCCTGGTGATGGACTATCTTCCTTGCCCTTGCCTGCACATTTCAATAAATGCTAGTCATGAAGTGACTGTTCTGTACTGGATTATGACAGGATACATCACAGCAAAGGTCAGCAAGCATGAAGAACATCCACCAACTCTGTGTGTAGAGTCTTTTCCAGTAACAACAGTGCCCTGGGCAGACCAGTGCAAGAGATGCTGAAAAAACACACAAGATTATTTTCTCAGAACAGACCTGCACCGTCATTAGCAGAAAGTCTGTTAACCTTCCAATATGTATCTTCCCTTCTGCCTACTGTGCTTGGGGTACACAGACCTTCACCTCAGTGATGAAGCAATGACCAGTGTCACAGACTCAAAGATGAACTTGTGGCATGTATGGCCTGAGTTCTACAAAGCATGGAGTGACCAGCTGGGACAGGATTACAAGACCGAAAGACATAAAATGGAGGTGGATTTGGCAAATCATCAGAGCCATTTCTTTACAAGGGTAGGGGATTCAATATGCTTCCTGGGGCAGACCGTGCTGCCACACTTGTATTACGCATTGGCTAGCATGTGAAAGTGGGGTAATGATACCTGTCTGGGCCATCTGTGGAAGAACTGATCACGGGTTTCCATGGTGCTCAATAATACTAACACTCCAATTACATGCTGGAGGTATCAATGCTTTTGTGACACTGGTTAAGTGAAGCTATTGGCTTTGCAGTGCACAACCAGAAAGCAGAATGTCAGAACATTAAAGAGCCTCTGATCTTTGCCCCGATGGTATAACTACTCTTGGCATAGCTACTCCATTGCTCTGCGTGAGCTGCAACACTTGGTGCTGGTTGGTATTTACTCTTCCTGTCTACATCCTTGTATAGATGGAAGAAAAAAAGAGCTTCAGCTCGGTTTGCTGTTTTTCTCCTTCTGTTTATTTCTTTGCCAAGAAGGAATATTTATTTGGAAGGAAGAAGCCGGGTCTCTTCCCCTCTTCTTTTTCTGCTCCTTTGGTCACACCCTTCAACTATCTTTCATGAAGCCTCAACCACACATATTCCTCTCAAGAGCCAGGAAGAAGTGCAGCTGCTGGTCTGGTAGCTCTCCCACCTCACCAGCTTTTGCCCACAGTTTGGGGTTGTGCCTTTCCTTTCACTCAATGTCTTGTGCAGCATGAAGAGACATTGCTTCCTAAATGTTCCTCTTTTCCCGCAAGTTTCTCTCTCTCACTGAGCACCATAGCCATTAATGTCAATGGCACTAAATACTCACTGATCCTTTACAGACAAACTTATCCTTTATAAAATCTCAGATATGAGAAAGAATCTCATTCAGATTCATTTGAGCTACAAACTCAGCACCTAAAGTGAGCAATCTTGGTTTATCTCTTGGAATAAATTTTCTTCAGAGTCATATGCCTTAAAAGGTAATGGAACAAATGGGGAACTGGCCTGAAAACACACATTTTCACACCTGAGCTTACTACCTAAAAGGTGTTAGTAGATTTCTTCGAGTTTGGCAAACCTGGAATTAAGATAAGATAGATTCTGATTTGTTTTGGACTGCTTCTTACTTCTGAGGTAATTTTAGGGAAAAAAAAATTAAAAAATAGTGTAGCATATGTATATATCTGTCCTTCAGCTGTAGAGCCCTAGAAACTAGCATTTGAATTCTCTTTCAAATACACCTCAATATTAACGATATTATGCAAGAAGAATAGGGAATGCCAACCATTGTGATTATGGTTGATGACATATTTTAGGGGGAAATCCTATTTTCAGTTGTAATTTCCAGCCTATATCACTCCCATGACAAATGCTGGGCTGAAATCACATCAAATTAATTTTGAGAAATTTCTGATTATATTGTAAAGCTTTAGATGTTGCCTAGGCCAGAAAATGTATGTATATTTGTACATATTTGTGCATATTTTCTGGTTATCCCTTGTCTTTTTTTGAGCTCTGCTATCCCTCTGCTTTTGAGCTGTGCTAGAATTTTGGTAGAGGAAAGTGTTGGTGTTAGGAATGTGTTTTTTCCTGTTTTTGTAAGAACTGGTGTTAACTGCTGTGGATGAAGGGAGGGAAGTTGAATGGGTTTTTGATTTGAGGCCTGACCGAGCAAGGAAACTAGAGCTATGAGTCAGATGGGAGGAGACTGGGGCTGGTTGGACTCAGAAACCGGGTTAGGAACTGTCTGAGGGAGAGAAGGCGAGATCACAGGGGATGTGAGACCGTATGGCACATCCCCATTGTCAGAGCTGGGAAGGGTTTGGGGTGTCCATGGTATTGACACAAGCACTCCAAGGCTAGTTACCTTCTCCGACTGTACACCTTGACATGGTCTTTAACCACATGATTTCCTACTGTTTCCTTCATCAAGGTCCTGCCTCATTCATTGCACAGAGTGGATGTTATTCATCTGCTTCATTCTCATTATTCAGTGTAATGGCCCTACATCCTATTTACTGCTCACTATTCAAACCCTGTTCCAAAGATAGAATAATTAATTTCCTCATGGTCTGTTCCTCATGGGCACTCATCATTACAGTACTTCATAAATAGTAATTCATTCATTTTCACAACACTCATGTGAGAGGTAGGTCGGTGTTATTCCGATTTTTCAAATGGGGAACTGAGGCAACCAGACTTTAACTAAGGCCAGCATTCACACTAATTATAGATGGCCGAGCTAAGTCGCTACCGCCTGGTTTGTCAGAGCGCCCAGCATTGCACAACCATGTACAGTGTCAGTGCACAGCTCAGGTGTAGTCATGAGTGGCACTTGGGAAGGCAGGCTGCTGAAGTGCCATGTCAAATGCTCTCAAGGCATAGGAATTGACCATAAAGGAATAGCCTGGTCTTGGTGTTCTCATGGCATTGCAAAAGACAATGACAGACCCCTCTGCATAGGACAACATTCAAATAGATCAACTAGGAAGTCCATCTTTCTCTTCCTGTGTACTTCTTCCTAGTCTTCCTTGCAGCACATCATGCAATGGTCTTTCTCAAGCAGACTCCTTCTCTAACCTTCCAACTCTTTAACCTTCTTGCTGGGTTTCCCAGCACCCCCTCCCTGTACCACTAGTCTGTTTAAATTTTCCTTACTGAGTTTCTCATCTGCATCCTGCTTTTTTTGCCTCAGTTCCAGTCCCAGTTTCTCTTCCTCTTTCTCCTCATCCTCACTTTGGTCCTCCCATCCCATGAGGACCAAATCACAAAGCCACTTCCCCAGACCTGCTTCTTGAGGTTTTCGCCTATTCTCCTATAGGCTTCTCAGCAAACCAGGATAAGTCTTTCTTCCACACTCTCAAATCGCTGAGATCTAATGTCAGGTTCTTGCCTCCACTTTCCTGCAGTCCTGTATCCCATGCCCAAACACTTCCAAACACAGAATTTTGGAGCAGCAAGAGAGGGGCAAGTTTTGCCCAGAGCCTGCAATCTGAGGGCTGTCATATGCTTGGTAAAGGCAGAGTCTTGGAAGACATTGCTCCCTAATTCCTGAGAGATATCTACTGAACTTGAGCAAAAGCAAAGGATTTGGCCAAACTTGGTCTATTTTCACATCTTGGAGATCAAGGTAGGTCCTTTTGTATGCCAAATGTAATGTACATGGTCCTATGGATGGACATCTTGGAGATAATTGATTAAATGGTTGCAAAGAGGATTTTGAGGCAAAATAATATATTTTCTATAATCTTGTTCTTGGAAATCGCTGAAGTATTTTCACTAAAATTTTAGAGCAACAAATAAATCAAAGTGAGGCAGACATCCAGCATGGGGAATTTTAGTTGAACACTTAAAGTCTGGCACAGTTGTATGCAACTGAAAAAAAGGATTTATAATGGGAAGTGTCAAGCATTAAGTATAGGTGGCACTTCCAACACCGCCTATAATATAGATTGGATTAGATGCCTGGTTCTGTTCCCAGGGCATTCTGGATTAAACCGACTGACTCATGGCGGACTAGGAAGAAGTTCTTATTTATCTCAGGTTAATACATTTGCATGGCATTCTTGTCCTTAAAAGAAAGGGACGACAGGTGGGGACAGGTGTGTGGGGGGTGGAAATCCATGTCATTTATCTCAAAGATTTATTTATTTACTAGTATTGGTGAGGAATGCATAATTTGCTGACAATATGGAATGGATGATTATGGCAAGCAATTTTATGAGAGTCTTATAAAAAGAGAGGCTTAATAATAAAATGTTAACAATTATAATTTAAAAATGAGTCAGCTATAGAAGAAATAAGACAAAGGCAAAAAGAAAAATGAAAAACCTTTCAGAGCAAAATGTTTTATTTCCATTTATTTCCAATGCTTTGCAGATGTGTGTGGGGCAAGTAGGAGGCTAATATATCTCACTTTAGCAGTACTAATTGTTTGCATTATCACAATAATCAAATGCAACCATATTAATCTCTGTGGTTATTAACTTGATTTTTACACATTAAGATTTAGATTTAATCCCCTGGGACGGTCTATTAATGCTTTTAAAGTTGAAGGGTTTCAACAGTTTTAAGTTTTTTTTCCCCTCTTTTAGCTGCAGGCAGTAAAATTTGAACGTGTGTGGAGTTTTGTATTTTGCATTCCTGTGGGATTTTCAGAGACACTGCTGTCAAGGACCATGAATCATGTTAATACATAGCAACCTCTACAGCTATTAAAATGTCTGCAATAATGTGATTATTTAAAAATGGAAAAACTAATATCATATGTATTACTTAAAGATCAGCTTTTTTTTTTAAAGTCACTGGAAAGGGCTGATTTTGGGAGGGGGCAATGGACACATTAGTGGGAGCCACTAAAATGCGAAATGTCTAATCCACTAAGAGAAACTTCAGATCCTTTTACAAAACACATCCTTACTGAGCTTATCATCAATGAAGCATAAAAATGCCGAAAAAAAAATCAAGATCAATAAGCATGAAAAGCTATTTTATTTTTGTTTAGCCAAATCGTAGTTATACTGACTTGCTGGAACAGTATCTGGTTTCATGTTTTCATGGTCACTGAGTGATGACACCTAAGCAGAAAACTGGGCATGGAGGTATTTTTATGAGATGTCAATGTGGAATGTAGAGCTAAGATTGAATAATGACATGAACTGGTTGAAAATTCAGTCTTCGAGGTGGATGTACTGGACACATCTTTTACAACTTCTATAAACATGAAAATATATTAAAGTGACCCCATGAAAGGAAATAAGAAAGTGTTGTGGGGTGTATTACAGCTTTAGTCTTTAAATATTAACTCCAAAGACAGAAACAATAAGGTGCTGGTTTTGACAAGAAAGAATATAGTTTCTCAGATCATGTATTTTGATTGTAGATGATTGTGCATGTCCACGTTGCCTTTCCCCAGTAAATCTTCCCCTGGCTATCTGTTTTGTTGGGCAGCCTTCAAGCAACACCCCTTTGATTTCACATCTCCAAGAGGCTGTGAAAGTATGGAAACTTCTCCAGCCTCTTTGTCTTTTCTGTGTCTGCATTCCCAAATGTACCTCCATCAAATGCTCTAGCACTTCAAATTGTTGAAGATTTGAGAGATTTGTGCTTGCATGAAGCACCACAAAAGACAAAAGGTCCCTGCCCCAAACATTAGCTGAAAGACATCATGGGTCAGGATGTAATCATTTTAATAAGTAGGAATTTAGCCAAGTGCTTGAGTGGTATTTTATAAGGTGTTAAACAAGTCTGAAATGAAGCTCTGGTCTTTCAGTATGCAAGTGTCCAAATTTGATGTGAGATTTTATTGGGCACTCAGAAGGGCACTGTCACAAAATGAAGCACTCAGGTACCTTGTTCAAGGTCAGGTGGGTTCCTCAGACAAGCATTTTAGCAAGGTAGATATTGGCACCACACCAAATAATTTCAGATCATGGAATATAGGCGCTCCATTAGCATTGTTTTAAATTGCACTTTCTGTTTTTGCAAAATCAAAAAGGAAATTTCATGGGGAAAAGAAGTCTCGCATTCATGCAACATTAATGTTTAGGGAATAATGTGGTGTTTTGCCATGTTAAAAGAATTATTACAAACCCTTCATTGAGAAGCTCTAGAGATCTCGTACTTCGGAAAAGAGACTTGATAATTGGATGTGCAGGAGGGGGAGGGAGATGTATGGGAAGGGTGTCGCTTTTGGTGACAGCAATGAGCCTTTTTTGTTCTTGTGAAAAAAAAAGATCCAAATATGGTCAAATTAAGAAGCCTTTGAGAAACCTGAGAAGCAGGTAGCTGCAGGTTGGCATGGGGCAAGGAACTGGAACTCAAGGAGGAGAGACTTGCTCCTTGGTGACTCTCCTTCCCTGAACTGAAGGGAGAATACCATCAACTCATGTACATACACACAAGGATGCTTGGAGGAGGCAAATTAAATCTGCCTGTGCCACTTCCAGCAAGTGCACGTTTGCTCTCTCGTTTTTATACTACATGAGTACCCCAGAAATCTTAAACAGTATCTTGAATAGTAGCATGTCTTACAAATCAACACAGAGAGGTGATCTCTTTTCCCATCCCCACATAAGTTGGGCCATGCTCCCCCCCTCTCCTAGCTTCACCAGCCTGCCTGCCCCCAGGAACAATGGGGCTGAGCTGCCTAGGCGCCAGGGTGAGAGGTCACGGCATCCCACTGAGCTGCCAGATTTGGGGGCAGATCCCACGGCCTCTACCACACTGAGCCAAAAGCAGGTCTTCTCTTGCCCCTTGCAATCCTGGCAGGGAATCTCGACAAGAGGAGCCAAAGAAGGATTTCATCCGCAAAACTCACCTTTCACAACCCTTTTTTTTTCACTTCTTTTTTTTTTTTCTTTTCTTTCTTCTCTTCTGCATAGAAAGGGACCGTATGGAAAATTAACTGTGCTGGTTTACAGGTCACGTCTATGAGAGGTTGTGAGCGTTTGTGCATGGGGTCATTGTTGGATTTTAAAGAGGTTGCTTTCATCCTTGGAACTGAAGCTGCCACGCCACGTATTCTGAGATACCTGCTTATTTTGTAAAGCTAGAGGTCTGGGCAGAGGAACTGAGGGAGTCTTTCAACTCCACTGAAGTACCTTGGGCTTGGACAGTTGAACTGAGCAACAGACTGAAGGAAAAAAAAAAGAAGAAGAAAAAGAAAGAAACAGAAAACATAAACACGTAAATGTGACATCTGCGATTCCACTTTACAGAGTGTTTTACATGTGTGAAAATAGCTCATTGTCTCGCAAAAGTGAGAACTT
Source organism: Heliornis fulica (assembly GCA_013399135.1). Taxonomy (NCBI): domain Eukaryota; kingdom Metazoa; phylum Chordata; class Aves; order Gruiformes; family Heliornithidae; genus Heliornis; species Heliornis fulica. Next base: position 392,812 of record VXBZ01003944.1, read on the forward strand.
CGGGGTTGAAACCAATGACAGAAATTAAGGGAAGTTAAAAGGAAAAGCCCAGCTATAGAAATTAATTTAGAAGAAGAAGAAAAAAAGGCTATGCCAACATTTTTCTGAATGATAGCAGAGATGTGTGCTAAAGAATAGGTGTTGACAGAAAAGAAACACAACCCTTTAATAAAAGAGGTGGGCAGGCAGACATATGAACTGCTGAGATTTCAGTGTTTGAGAGTCCTGTGGGTAGTGAACACAGGAAAAACAAGTAGGAAAGATCTTAGGAAACACCTTCTAAAATTTTTTATCATTTCAGATGCCATTTCACTGGAGAAAAAACCCACAGTTTTTTATACATACATACATACATACCTATATGTGTGTGTATATATATGTATGTGTGAACTACAAAGAGAAGACAGGGCCAGGCAGGGTAGTGTGGGTGGGGGAGAAGGAGGAAAAAACACATTAATGCTTTGACTTCCCTTTCAGATATCCCCTGAACTGTGTCATAATAAATCTTGCATTTTGCTGCTCAGCTGAGGGCTCTGCTGCAACACTCCTTGGTTGCTTTGTTTCGGAGCGGCGTTTGCATTGAATCTGGGGAGTTCTCTAAGCAGCTGCAACAACACCATAACATTTCCTCACTCCTTCCTAGCAAAGTATGAACCAAAACCACACTTCTGGAAGGAGGTATTGGGGACGCACTGCTTTGGGTAGCTGTGACTCCCTGAGTCTGACAGCCTCTTGACAGTTACTAATACTGGCCAAGTGAATTCATGTACCTTACTTGCAAGGTTTGAGATGTGCTTTTGATTTCCACCTTGGAAATATGTTTTGGCTAGAAGACAAGTGAGGCATATGATTCGCTTTCTTGCCATACACATATCAGGAAATTGTTACCCATGTACCCTGTTCACATTAGGTAATTGGGCAGCTAACGCTGAGGGAGAGATTCTTCCTTGTTGACTATTCAGTCGTCGTGCGAACATTGAGCAAAAATTATGATTTCCTTAAGCATGTGAGCTCCGTGTGATTCTGTCCTCATGTAGGCTTTCTAAAGGGTGCTAATTTCAACAAACTATGCTTTATTTGTCTTTCTCTTAGCTACTTCTTTCAATGCCTTTATTCTCTAGGGGTCATGCCTTTGTCTTCTGAAATCTTGAAAGATCTTGCTTAGATATGAAAAGCAGCTTTCTATGAAATGCACAATTTCAGAAATTAAAGCTAATCAAGGCACCTTCTTCTTCCAGAGCAGGAAATTAGTTGTGATATTTTCTGTGAATTTTTTTCCAATTTTGTATATGTAAAAGTAACGGAAAAAGACAGTATCAAAGTAAGAAAAAGCATTGCTCAATGTTCATTCAGAGGGCCTGAGATTTAAGACATATTAACAGATGTCCTGAGATTCTCATGGTTGCTTTTACTGTGTAACATCCTTTTAAGTTGTTGAAGTTTTTTTTCCATGTTCAAACTCTCTTCTGAATATGACTTTTTAAAAAAATTTTGCTGACCAGAGACAAAAGATTTTAAGACAATTGAAAGAATATTGTCTGGTGATTCAAATTCTTAATCTTAAGTATTCTGCAGCAGGATACATGCTTTGCCTGCAGTCTCCAAGTAGACAAGCTTCTCTGTGGAGCACTGGGACAGAATGCCCAGAGAGGTTGTGAAGTTTTCATCTCTAGAGACATTCAAAACCCACCTGGACATGTTCTTGTGTGATCTAATCTAGGTGATCCTGCTCTGTCAGAGGAGTTGGACCAGATGATCTCCAGAGGTCTCTTCCAACACTTAACATTCTGTGAGTCTGTGATCTAACTGCCTTGTCAACCTTTGCTGGACTCGGGCCTCTATCAAAAGCAAACACAAATTCACACTTACATTGATTGAGAGTTTTATTTCTGTAGCTAGAGCTGCATAAAAAGATGTCACATTTCAATGAAGATGTGTTTCTGCATGGTATCATGTAGTACAAATGGTTGAGAGGTTGTTTCACTCACTTATTTTGGGGCTTGACCACTACAAAATACTTGTTTGCATCGATATTAGTATGACTGTTCATCTGAATATGGTCTGATAAATGCTACAGAATGTCCTCAAATGCTTTATGGGAGATTGTATTTCTTCTGTGAGGGCCTAGCTCTCCCCTCTGGTGTAACATTTACTCTTTGGCTTCTAGGAGAGAGCAGAATTAGCTTACAATAAAACCTGGAAAACACACTCTGATGTGGGTTCTTGGAGGCAAAAAGATATTTTGAAACTTATGGTTGATCCTGGCATCCTGACAATATGTTTTAGATTGTAAAAAGCCACTAAAATGCATCAAAACAATGACAATGATGATGATTAATTTCAGTCCTAAAGAGAAATGGCTAATGGATAATACGTATCACTGACCAACTTTTAAATTCACACACTCTGATTCTAGATTTCTCTGCTAAAGAAAAGACATTTAAGCAGGTGATTTTTCTTTTTAACATCCCAAGCCCTTAGAATATTGTCTTTATGGATACACTTCAGAGTTCAGCTAAAAGATCATATTGCTTTAAAATGGGCATAGTAAAACCAAGCACGCCTGGAGGAGAATTTGTAAGCACAATTATGTTTGCCATAGAGTTGCTAGGTCAGTGGGCGGTATACCATGCACCCATCTTTCTAGGAGCAGTAGGATTTCCTGCTGTTTTTTCAGTAGTGACCTAGAAGGAGGTTAATGATTCCAAAGAATGACTTTTCCCTTAGGGAAAATTTAATCTTCTGACCTTTTTCTCTATCTGTCCATTCCTTTTAAGTCACAGACCCCCTTCACTTAGCTTACATCAAGCTGTTTTATTTTCTTCAAAACATGGTTGAAGTGATTGCTTTTGCTTTCATTTAACCCTTGAACTGGATGCATTTCCAAACTAAATCATTGCCTAGAAAACGGAGTTGCTTGTAAGCATTTCTTTCAGATTTCTATATTTGTCTTAAATGTGATTGTCAACCCTCAGAATCACTTTGACAACTGACTAACTTCAAAAATGCATGCCTTTAATGTACTCTTGCAATCATCTCCGAGACTTGCTTAAGAAAAGAACATGACAGGAATAAAGCAGCTAGTGGATTTTTTTTTTTCAGTTCTATCAAAATGCTGATGGAACCAGAAGAAAATTTTATTTAAAATACATTCACCAAGACCATCATGCCATTTTGGGGATTAAATTTGAGCTCATAAAAAATATCAGCATTGCGTAGTCAAACTGTTGGGAGTGTTTTGCTTTGTCTGAACTGTGCAGACACTGCTGAATGAAATTTGTTGTCAGAATACTATAAAATAAAATCGTAATTACTTTATTATTCTCAAAGGTGTTGACTCTCGGGTGCAAGGAGTTCTGGAGGGTAACTGGAAACAGAAACTGCCTTGTGCTCGAAGCTGTCAACTTCCTTTTACTCTGCAGCAGACACCGTTTTTGTCTGTATTGTATTACATGCAGTTATTGCCAACATAATAACTCAGGAATATTCCTTCATTTTCAGAATTATAATTAATGTTGGATTTTGACATTATGACAAAGTAGGGCAGCTCAGCAGCAGAAACATTCAGCCCTAAGAACAAAGGAATTGCCATATTGGAGCAGACCAGTGGTCCATCTAGTGTGGTATCTCTCTGCCTCTCATACTGGCCAATGCCTGAGGCTGCTGAGGAAGGCATCACCCCCCCCAACGCACCTAATTGCAATACTATACCACAGAGGGAAATTTCTTTTCGACCCCAGCTGGTGATCAGTTATGCCCTGAAGTATGAGGATTGATAGCCCTTATAATTTTATTCTAGCTAGTGTGGCTGCAGATGCTATACTTAATCAAATAAATGTCTAATACTTTGGTAAAGCTAAGTAAGGGCTAAATACTCTCATCTCTTGGGAAAAATACCGAGAAAGGAAAAAGTGCTGAGAAATTCCACAAGGAGAATCACATTGAGTTCCCACTGCTTTCTTCCCTCTCAAGGGAATACAGTTTGCATGCTTGTGGAGAGGCTGGCAGGGCTGGAAAGGACGTCAATCAGCACAGTCCTAGGCTTCATAGGGAAGTCGTGCTCCAAGTTTGGATGCTCTTTCCTCCTCCCTTACCCTGTCCCTTAGTCCAGACTGAGAGGGCTGCTCAGACTGAGGGCTGCTCAGATTGAGGGCTGGGAGTTAAGGACTCCTATAGCAGCAGCTGTATGGATTTCTCTCTGAAATAACAATGGTTTTAAAGGGGAAACATGATGCATAGGGTGGCTCTTTCTCAGGTCTTCCTTTGCAACCTAAAATGCCTTTTCACCAAACCTGAATATCACTGGACATGCGTCCTTTGTGTGGAGCAGCAGCTGAAGAGTCCCAGGGAACTGGAGGACATGACAAAGACTTGGTCCTCCTCCTCTCATGTGACTTTGCGTTTCTAATTTTCTCTTCCCTCTTTTTTATTCTGTTCTAACTCCTACCCCCTTTTTTTTTCTGAGTAATTGCCCCAAAGCTGTTTTCCTCAATCCTATGCAGCAGCAATAAATCCCATAATTTAACTACATCTTCTGATGAAAAAAGCATATCCATATATTCATTTAAATGTGCATCCCACTTATATTTCATGAAATGAAAGAGAACAGACAGAAGCACCCGAGCTCTTCTGTATCAAGTGAAATTTTGCGTAATCCTAAAACTCCTCATCCTCTTCATGTTTCTAAATTAAATGATCTTTTAAATCTGCCGTCTAACCTGGTCCTGGCCCCCATTTCATTAATCATGTTTATTGCATTTCTCTGTGTATTTCTTTGGTTTGCTGTGTCTTGCCTATAATCCACAGGCTGAAATACAACAGAATGTCCAGAAAAGCAGCTTTTACTCTAGAAATCGCATAGTAATAATTTATCCTTAACCATCTTTTTTGTTCTCAGTGTGTCTGAGTGTCTTCTCTGCTTTTGTATGTTTTCTAAGCTCCTGCAATAAACTGAAGAGCATTTTTCAGTGAATGATGCCTAGATTTTTCCTTGCTAATTAATGGCTATTAATTAGCAAGGAAAAATCTTCTTGATTCTTGAAAAATATTGTCCAACATGTACTCCGTTATTAGTCTGTTTAATTTTACATGCCATCATGTCACCGTTTTATCTCAGTTCACTGGCTTGCCCTGGAATTTCTTCAAGCTTTGCCTAAATTCAGTTAACTTAATAAATGGCCTAAAAAGCTCCGATGAATTTTCCCGTTTCAAGCAATGGGTTTTGGGTCTAAACACCAGAAAACAGGCTGTGATTTTTTCCACCATTATTTCAGAAGCTTCTTTTCCCCAAGATTGCTAATGAGTAAGTTGAATGAACCCATCTTTATTGCCACTATTGATCCCAGGGGCAATTCAGAGTTAACCTCTTTCTCTGCTTCTACTGACCACTGATTCTTCTGCAGTACCTAGAGAAAGGGATGCTATCCAGTCATCTAAACGCAGATCTGGAACCTGGGTGCTCATGAACTGAAGTCCTGGTAAGTTACTACTTCTCTGAAATAAGAAGCTCATTAGGGAGTTGCGGTAATCTACCAGTCTAAATCTACCAATCTAAAATGCTTTCGGGGGCAGCATTCTAATTGCTCTGATGTTTTGGGTTTTGTTTTCCATCTTTTATCAGTTTTTACACCATAGCTGGACTTCAATTCTGGAGCTGCTCTGTTTTTCTTGTGAGAGAACTTTTGAAAACACTAAATAAATTGTTTCATCTGGTTCTACTTTATTGACTACTTAACTCTTTCCTGTAGTTCTAGGAGGGCTGAGAGAATGTAGGTGGAAGCATTGCAGATTTTCCTTGCTATCTCTGTGCCTATGCATATTATTTTTACTGATTCTCTGAATAGTTTCCTAGTACTGAAGTAAAACTTACTGGTTATAATTCCCAGGATCATCATTAGCACCTTTTTAAGAGATGGGTACAACCTTGGCCACTCTCCAGTCCTCTGGTACGGTAGCTGTTTTTAATGATAAATTACATATTTTTGTTAGCAGCTCACTTGCACTGGTCTTCGGTTCCTTCAGAGCTCTCGGATGAATACCATCTGGTCCTACTGATTGATTGCAGTTTAATTTCTCAGGTTGATCCATCACCTTTTCTGATATTCCTATTTCTGATAGCATCTCACATTCCACACCTAAAAAGAATAAATCCTGTGTAGTATTACATCCTCTTTGTTAAAGAACAGCAGCAAAGAAGCAGTTTGGCTCTTTGGTTTTGTTTTGTTTTGTTTTATTTTTCTTTTTGTATTTTTGATTGTCTAATGCAGCTAAGCATAAGGAAAAAGAAATTGACAGCAAGTATCTTTTGTTTGTTTGTTGGTAAACATTTTACAAAACAGCATCAACAACAACAAAAGACCCACTAAAAAGTATCAGAGATTTGTTAGGGTATAATAATGTCAGAAGCCCAGAATTCCATGTTTATTTATATTTTTTGTTAATAGTGAATTGCAATTTTCAGTGGACTGCTGTGGAAAAACTTCCAGAGAAAGTATATAGAACATTTTGGGCGATTTCAGTGCTATTTGTTATGGCTGAGCAGAAGTACCTATAGTACTAGAATCTAGAACAGACAAAGAAATCAGAAGGCAAGCTTTGGCAATGAAAAAGCTTACTGACGAGCAAGCAAATAGAGAAAAAAACCCCAACCTATTACCATACTTAGATGCAAACAGAGCAAGAAGGAAAAGTATCATAATTAGTGTCATTTGGTAGAATATTTCCCAACTCTGCATATTTCTCCATGCGCTTCCCCAGTCTTCCCACATACTTACACAAATCTTTGTCTGCTTTTATTATTCACAGTGCTCTCTGCCTAATTTACACTGTAAGCTCCTCAGGTAGGGACCTTGTCTTTTCGTATGTCCGTAATGTTAAATACATGCCAGTCAAACCATTGAAATTATAATAACTGAGGGGTTGGTGTTCTTCTTTCTTTCTTTCTTTCTTTCTTTCTTTCTTTCTTTCTTTCTTTCTTTCTTTCTTTCTTTCTTTCTTTCTTTCTTTCTTTCTTTCTTTCTTTCTTTCTTTCTTTCTTTCTTTCTTTCTTTCTTTCTTTCTTTCTTTCTTTCTTTCTTTCTTATAAGTAAAAATCAAAGGTAGTAATTAGTTTAAAACAGCCCTCAGAGGCAGTCCCAGAAAAAGTGACCTTTTGAGCTACAACTGAACTAGCCAACTTTATTGTGTCTTGAGGTCAAGGCTCCTATTTCACATGACTTGAGGGTCTTTTACGTGCATGCTGCCCTGCAGTAAACCACACAGAAAGTTATGATCAAGTAGATGTTGCACTTCAGACATCTATTGAGGAATAGCAACAAGATTCAATTCAATCTGAGCCAAAAGCAATCCCGAACCAGTCTCAGAATGGAACAGAAAATTCCTAAAGATTGTAGATGAGATTAAAACACAACAACAACAACAACAACAACAAAAAAAATTACCAGAAGACTGGCTAATGCAAAGCAAGAACACGGGGCTGATTTTGAGTGGGCTGGACCCTACAATTACAACTTTGTCACCACATTTTGAAATCTATTAAAGGGATTTACGTTTTGCAGCTGACATTTAAAATTAAGGATTTATTGCTCTGGGAATGAATATTTCTTCTGCAATTAGGTTTTTGGAGGTCATATTTCATAAACTGCTATTTTTCGGTTTAATCTACTGTAGCAAGATTGTGTATTATCAGAACATTCAAAAAATATAAATACAGAAATTCTTTTATACATTGTAAAGAGTCCCATCACAAAATTGCTGTTGAGTTGCATCATGTAACATTTTCACTAGGTTCCTAATATTTCCCATTTGTATATGCTAGTAGGCTGGAGCAAGCGAAAGTGAGTGACATCTGATACTATACAACTCATGCACCAGTAACAAACAGAGAGTTTTAATTCCAGATTTTTTTTTTTTTTTTGCTCTTCTCATATGCGGGATTTTTTAATTTGCTTTTTGGAAATTTATACATGCATTTCTGTGTGTTGCTATAAGCCTATGAAAAGCTGTGTGTTTTTACATTCTTGTGCATTTATAGAGATGGATTAGACTTCACTGCAGCTGATTTTTTGAATTCTTGAACTGAAATTAATTACTAGGAAAAGGAAGGGTATTTTTCAAATTAGGACAGTAATTAATTTAAGACAGTTGTTTTCCTTTACCACTATTCTAACCCAGTCTTCTCTAAAACAAAGAAATAAAAGAGACCATATAATCATATTTACACAATTCCTATTTAGCTGTCTTCTGTGTCGGAGCATTCATACACAGCAGCAGGATAGAAAATCAGGATATATAAATTAGAAGCTGGAGTATGATTTCTTAAAGGAGGGCTCTATTGTTAAGGAGTGGACCTGCAGAAATCAGATGCCATTACTGCTTGGAAACCTCAGGCAGTTATTTGTGCAGGTCTAACTGTGAAACGTGGTGGACCTCGCTTTAGAGGTCATCTCTGTGGTGGCATTAGGCATCCTGTTCAACTGCAACTTCACTTTGCCTGGTTCCAACTTAAACTGTTGCACACTTCTTCCACAGAGGGAGTGAGAAAGGATAGCTGAGGTAGTCTGAAAATATTTTAAGAAATCAACGTATACTGTCTGCTCTGCCTTGGCTTTCCTATGTGACAGAGCAATGGAAATAAAGGGGTGTTATTGATGAGACTTGTCTGAGACTGCTTGATACAGCCTTGGTTTTGTTGTATAGGTGTGCTCCGTGAAACAAGATAACTTTCAGGGGAAAAATGTTTCTCACTTTAGCAAAAGAGACAATGCAAAAGTAGTGAAAAAAAGGAAGAAAAAAAAAAGATGCCGGCGCTCAGATGTTTTTTGCCTTGCTGCAATGGGGAGGGGTGCAGGGGGGAGAGACAGAAAGGGGGGGAAGAAGACAATATAAATGAGTTTCTATTGGCCAAAGAGTGTATGTTTTTTGGGGGGGAGGGAGGGAACCTAGTAGGAGTGAGCACTGTAGAGTTGTTAAGAGATGGTAGGCAGAACCCAGATCAGTATGCGGAAAAGTAGGGAGAAGTCTCACGGTGACCACCGAGTGCTAAAAACTTCAGCAAGGCGGGCTGCTTTTCTGGTCCCCCCCAGAAGCCTATTTTCATTCATGCAGAAGCATAGGTGTAGATTTTATCAGGACTTTGGGCCGGAGCACCCGCAGCTGTGGATTACAGATGCTTCCTGTCATGTATAAACACAATCATTATGTGAAAGCATGGCACCCACACGGCTACCTAAACAGCCATTCCTCCGGACTGAAGCGCTTTGTTCTCTTTGGAGTTCTTTTTATGGCTATGAGCAGGACTCTACCCAAAAGTTACTAGCAGCAGCCGTATTTTTTATGTCAATTAAATAGATTTTGTAACTTGTAAAATACGTGTCCAAACACAACTCCATTCTTCAATCACAAAGTATGTTTTCTTAACACAGGGTGATATATAGTGACACTTGTTTGACTGACAGCATGAATGTAAACCATAGTAAATACCACCTGTAACTTTGAAACTGGCGAAGCTCCGTTAATAAAAATAAGAACATCAGAAGGAAAAATAAAAATGATTAAATCACGGGCTTTTGCATTACAGCGCTACTTTTAAATATCAGATTTCAGCATGGAAATGAGTTAGCTGAGCAAAAGGACTTGCCTAAGTTAATGATGCTGTGTGTTAACATCTACGTGTGTACGTCTCCCTTTCTAAGCGGAGTGAGATTGCCTTGATTTCCAAGCGCAGAGCACTGCTTTCTCCTCATCACACTTTAGATACTGACACAGTTAATCATCCTGCTTAATTTATATTAAAACTCTATACAGCAAAATGTAGGTCCCAGCAGTTTTTAAGGTCCTCTGTTCATAGCTTCTGATGTACTGTATGTCATGTATATTCCCTCCAATCAATTAGTAAATAAATAAATACCCTTGCTCCGCAGAGTCAATCACGGAGCTGGTTCTTGTTGGGAGGAGGGGAGTCTTAGTAAACAAAACTGTATCTGGAAAACAGTGCAATCAATTTTAGAAACAATTCTCCTGGTAATATGTTATTTAGTTACCGAGAGCAGCATGTTTTCTTACCTCTCACAAAGAGCTTTAAAAAAAGAAAAGTTATTTCGGGGGTTGCCAGCCCGTGGTTATTTAAGCGACTTAACATTTTAAAATAAAAGATGAGCGAGCTGCAAAAATACTCATTTTTAAATCATACTGGAAAATCCTTCATCGCCAGACTCATAGAGACTTCCCACCTTCAAAAAATAAATCAAAACTGCCTTTAAAGTTAATCCGTAATGAGTGAGACTTGGCAAGTCAGTTGTTTTACA